>JABUQX010089047.1:5000-10000 GCA_015478945.1 Trachelipus rathkii | reverse complement strand
CACACAAGACTAACCATGGTCCCTAAAGACAGAAGATCATAAGACAGTGAAATAGGAAAGTATGTCACCAGTTGACCTCGAGTGTCGGAAGCCATACTGATGATCTGAAAGAAGTGAATAAGACTCCAAATGATCCAAAAAATGAGACTTAAGGGGAGTTTTAAAGATTTTAGACGAATACAAGTGAAGGAATGGAACGATAGTTTGAAGGATCAGAAAGCCACCTTTTTCTGGATTGTTTTAACATATGTGCGCTTCCAGTATCAATAATAAAGCATAGAGGGTAGAGTTGAACAATGACAGGGGCCAGCTCAGTTGCACACTCCCTCAGGACACGGGGAGGAATGCCATCCGAACTACCATAGCCTTTCTGACGTTTATAGATTTCAGGATCTCATACACCACCTGATCATGTATAATCGCAGATAGGGACATGGGATTCATAAGAGGATAAATGCCAGAATCGTCTAGGGCGGAATTAGATAGTAAAGGATGCCGAAGAGATTCGCCTATTCAGACTGAGAATTAACTATATATCAGTCATATCGAATAAGAGTATGAAAAGCAGATTAACAAAAGTTGCTAGAGATGTTTTTGGCAATAGGCTAGAAATTTTTATCAGTACGAGAACCTCCTTGGTTCTCGTACTGATAAAAATTTCTAGCCTATTGCCAAAAACATCTCTAGCAACTTTTGATATTTCATAAAAGAGGCACACTTTCTTTTATGAAATGTGCGCTTAACCTCTCGAATAATATTCCTGAAACGATTCCGAGCAGAATGAAAATTAGTAAAAGTGATAGGAGAACAAGTTTTTCCATGCTCGATACTTGATATCTCTCTCCTGAATGAACCTGCTCATCCCATTGGTTATCCCTGCCCCCACCTTTTAAGCAGTGACAGAAGCGTCCTCAAAATCAAAACAGGATTCATTCCAAGAATAGTTAGCAAAGAAACGGCAGATTGTCTCCCCCCCCCTTCAAATTAGCTTGATTAAAGTGCCAGAAAGTACGTTTAGAGCATGGTGAAGCTGTTGGAGGGAAATTATTAAAATTATGAGCTACGAGATTGTGATCTGAGTTACCGACAGGAGGGAAAATGGTGTATTTATTGCGAGAATGAATAGTTTTAAAGCATAAGTCAAGCGTATTTAAGAATTGGCTTGTTCAATCTGGGATATGTGTAGGTCTTTTAATCAGCTGTTCCAGATAGTTGAGAATACTGAATATTTTTAGGCCCCTCCCTACCTGCATCAGTATGTCAATATGAGAGGAGACAAAACACTCAGTGTGGTGCATGTTGAAATCCCTCAAACAGAGAAAATCCGCATTTGGATGGGAAGAGGTAACAGTCCCATGATAAGTAGTAACAACGTCAAAAAGGGAGTGAAAATCTGTTCCATTAGGGGAGCAGTAGCAGAGACAAGATAATGGTATTACTAGTAAGAAAGATTTTAAGATATTAAACATCGAAGTTAGATTTAAGGATCTCGAGACTTGTTACGTGTTACTTGTTACGTGTTACTTGTTACGTGTTTATATAGGCAGAGACTCCAACATTCAGTAGGAAATTGTAAAACAAGTTATAGTTGGAGATATTAAGTTTATTTGAGAAAGAATCCTTGACTAGCCTGATCTCACACAATTACAAAATGTTAGATTGAGCTATAGAGGTAGTATTCCACAAATTCATGATCAGCACACAGATCACTAACTTTGACAAAGTCAATAAAGAACCCCAACCCGTTCCAAACTCTGCGTCTTCCTCGTCTAGACATTCAAGCTGCAACACAAGCAAAATAAACCTTTAAACCCCAAGCACAAACCTTAAACAAACAAAATCAGATTATATATATATATATATATAATATATATAATATTATATATATATATATATATATATATATATTATATATATAATATTATTATAATATATTATATTATATTTAATAATTAAAAATTAATAATAATAATGATAATATTGTAAGAATAAATTTAAAATAATAATAAAATAAGGTTATAAATGATAATTATTCAATAATCAAAAATAATAATTATCTGTAATAATAATAATATAATAATAATATTAATAATAATAATAATAATACATATAATAGTGATAATAGTAATAATAATATAATAATAATAATAATAAAATAATAATAATAATAAATAATAATAATTAATAATAATATAATAATAATAATAATTATAATAATAATAATAATAATAACAATAATAATTAATAATAATAATAATTAATAATTAATTATAACAATAATAATAAGAATAATAATAATAATAATAATAATAAATAATAATAATAATAATAATATAATAACTTAATAATAATAATAATAATAATAATAATAATAATAATAATAATAATAATAATTAATAATAATGATAATTCAATAATAACAATAATAATAATAATAATAATAATAATAATAATAATAATAATAATAATAATAATAATAATAATAATAATAATAATAATAATAATAATAATAATAATAATAATAAAAATAAACAGAGGGACATAAATAAGTATTGATATATACACGATACTAAAAGAAAAAAATTAATATACTCACGAAACAGTACACCTCCAAACCCAAGTTTTTAAAGCAATAACAATAATATTAGTAATAATAAAAAAAAATCTCAAAATTTATTAGGAATAGGTAAAATTAAGAACATATATATATATATATATATATATATATATATATATATATATATATATATATATATATATATATATATATATATATATATAATATATATATATATATAATGTTTATTATATAGATACATAAAAAAATTAATTATATATATATATATATAATACATATATTATAATATATATCTAATCATATATATATATATAGCTATGATATATATACTATATATTATATTATATTATATACTATATTATATTATATACTATATATATACAATGATACTCATTATATCACTATATAATAATTATATTATATATTATTATATGATAGTTTCTTGTTATATCTCCCAATGCTACTTGTGTTAAAATAGTTTTAATACGATTTTCTTGTAGTTTATATGTTTTTAATGTGTATTTTAAGTGATTTGCTCTAAAAAAAAAAAAAGTTTTTTTGAAGAATGCTAAATTTAGCTCTTTTTCTGGTAACCTACTATTAGATTTAGCATTTTCTTTTATTTTCATAGGTTATGATAGATTAGGTTACTTAGGTTACATTAGATTAGGTTAGGTTGAGTTTATTTTAGGTTGAATAGGTTAGGTTGCAAGAAAAATGCTAACTTCTAGAATAAATAAATAAAAAAAAAATAAAAAAAAAAAAAAAAAAAAAAACAACAAATAATAATAAAAAAAAAAAAAAAAAAAAAAAAAAAAAAAAAAAAAAAAAAAAAAAAAAAAACATAAATAAAAATAAAAAAAAAAAAAAAAAAAAAAAAAAAAAAAAAAAAAAAAAAAAAAAAAAAAAAAAAAAAAACAAAAAATGGTTAAAAGAGAAAAGAAAACAACCCAATCAAGAAGAGAAAAAGTGGCAGGGGAGGAAGACAACACAGGAGAAGAATAGTACAGGACTTAGAGAAACTAATAAATTAGTTGAAATTATTCATTGTACCATTTTAATAAATTTTTGGTTGGATATCTTTTGGAAATGTGTTACCATTTTGATGTAAGATTATGACCCATATTTGGTTAGTGAATTTTGTAATATGAAAATCGTCCAGAGGGACCCAAGTTTCACATACATTCAAAACAGTTTGAACAAATACACGATTAAAGTAACTTATTTTACTTTCCTAGTTAAATTTCCCCTTCTTCATAATTCTCTAAGATTACTTAATACTCTTTCATCCTTCGTAACACTATGACTAATCTCTTCTTTCATCCCTTCGAAGGCTCCATTTTCCATCCCTAAGTACCTAAAGACTAAAGACTAAAGCTAAAGACTAAAGACTAAAGACTAAAGAATAAAGACTAATGACTAAAGACCAAAGAAAATAAAGACCTAAAGATTATGTTACGCTTTCCCTCATTTACTTTTATCCCATCCAACCCAGTTTGAGAATTGTCTCCTTTGTGTTTTCTATTAATTATCATCAATTAACTTTTAAGTACGATTAATTTTTAATCATTTTCCTTGGCACACTTGTTCAAACTCAAGCACCAAATCAAGGAATTTTTCTTTTGAATCAGAACCAACCACTAGTATCACTCTGCAAACAGTAGAAGATAGTTAGTTAGCGTATCTAAGAACATTGGTCTCCCAATTATCAACATGTTGCCATAAATCTGCTTCTTTCCAATCCTATCCATATACTTAATTACACTGTTCATAAAGATATTACACAACCTTGTCTCAAACTTATTTCTACTTTAACCAGCTTTTCTTCCTTTCTCTTTATCCTAACTCAAGTCCTAATATTTCTATATTAGAGAAGAGCTTTAATAGTAAATTGACATTTAAGAGCATTTACTCCTAAAAGTCCACTCAATAACTTTCCATTAAGACATGTGCGAGCTCAAAATTGAAACTCTGTACAGTAAGCTTTTCTCAAGTCAAGGTAAGCTTGAAAGAAATGTTTTCCTTTTTCTCTGAGTATTTCTTTGCCAGCATTTTATGCAAAGTAAATATAACTTGATCACAACAACACTCGACCATAGGCCTGAATATGTATAATATAGTAGTGCAAGCTATAGACCCCAAATCATATCTCTCTAGTTCCGTAATATTTTTAACTTTAGTCACTTGAAGCATTATTACATCGCATAAATTTATGCATACAGTATTCTCAAATAAAAAGCAATCTCACGCTTACATTGATCTCATAAGATAGAGCAGCGTTAAACGTTAAATATCAGGTTCAACCAGGATATACTACGCACTTATAAACCAGAACAAGACAGGAGTGCTATTCTGAACCGAACTCTTACGTGAAGCGAACACTAACTCAACTCCACAGTAATTCTCCCATCAAGAGATGAAG
>JABUQX010089046.1:12500-18060 GCA_015478945.1 Trachelipus rathkii | reverse complement strand
CGCCGCAGCAAATGAGGGGGGTCCATCCACGTAGGTGGACACAACCACTCCGCAGAGGCTGTCACCGTACCGACTACCCGCCGCTCAAGCGGGAAAAAAGTCGTAAGCATAATAATAATAATTAATAATTAATAATATACTATAATATATATATATATATATATATATATATATATATAATATATATTATATAATATTATATACTAGTATATATATAATATACTATATATATATATATATTATATATATATATTAGAGTTATATATATAATAAATATAATTAAATATTAATTAAACTAAATTATTATATTTACTAAACTTATTATTAATTCGGTAATAATTAGGATTATTAACTAATTTTATAAAATAATAATTAAAAAAGCAATCTATCTGTGTCTAAAAAAATAAAAAAAAATAAAATTTTTCAAAATAATCAAAAAAATCCCCAACCCCGTTCTAGAGTATTAAAGCTGTGAAAATAGAGTATTAAAGTGTGAAAATATTGTTTCATATTTAAAGTTTTCGAAAGTAAGAGTCGAAGGTCATTTTATCATGATATTTGCTCATATATATATCAATTACCAACAGTCCTTCGTTATGGGCATAATATAACTGAGTAAATGACAAAAATCAATTACTGAATTTTAGTAAGAAAGACATTTCGAAAAAGTAGAAAGTTCCGGTTAGTTCCGGCCGGATCCCAAGTTAGTTTCCCGCCGGAACCGAACTTCCCAAAATCGAGGGTCCGCCCGAGGAAGTTCCGGCCGGAACCGGTTCCGGTACATCCCCTAATAATAATATATAATATATATATAATATACTATTATTTATATATATACTAAATATATATATATATATATAATATATATATTATATATATATAATATATATATATATAATATATATATTTATATATATGATATAAACGTATATATATATATATATATATATATATATATATATATATATATATATATATATATATACTATATATATGTATATATATACTATATATACTATCTCAATATATGATATATATATAATATATATATATATATATACTATTATATACCGTTATGATTATATTATTATAGTATATATATATATATATATATATATATATATATAATATACTATATATTATTTATATCATATATATATAATATATATAATATATATATATATATACTATATTATCATATATATATATATATATATACAATATATATATATATTAATATATATTAATATTATATATATATATATATATATATATATAATATATATATATATATATATATACTTTTATTTATATAAATATATATATAATAACACTTTGATTAATACGTAATTTATTTGCTAAATTTACCGTTCTTTATAGATGCAAGTTTAATATTCATTAAAAAATATTAAAAATTCTTTATATTTATTAAGAAATAGTTTTTTATTTCTTATTGGTATTGTATAAAAGTTTTTATGCCAAATACCGGAATGCAAATAATAGTCATAATAATTATTATTATTCTTGTAAATTTTTTAAATTACTCCAAGACTTTGAAAATTGTATTCTTAATAATATTTATAATAAATATGATTCTATTATATATATATATATATATATATAATATATATATATAATACTATTTATATAATACCTCAATATTAATATACCCTATTATACCATTATAATATATATTATAATATAATATATATATATAATATATATATATAGTATATATATTACTATATATATATTATATATATATATTATTATATATAATATCCCACCTTCTTTTTAGGAGCAGGGTATATAGTATATATATATATATATATATATATATAATATATATATATATATATATATATATATATATATATATAGTATATATATATATATATATTATATATATATATATATATATATATATATATATATATATATATATCCACGCAAGGGTAATTAATTCTTGTTGGCAGTTATGCTTTGTGTGAATAACTGAACACTGGCCATAGTGACAAGAAACCAATACTGGGGCGATTTCGTGCGTCCCCCCGGTCCAGCACTAAAGTAGTGTGCATTTGTTCGACATACGACTCTTTAGTCTTCTTTCTTCTATCTCATTTTTCTTATCTTACCTTTCAATCCTCCTCATCCTCCTTCACAGTTTCCTTTTTTTTTTTTAACTCCCCCCCCCCCCGCTCTTTACGTACTTTGAAGAAGTTATCCTCCTTTTTTTCATATCACAACCCTTGAGCCATCCGGTGTCCTCTTCCGCATGGGGCTTCAGTCCACCTCATACTTCTTCCACGTGGATGGGGGTATACAGGAGAAAAACGGGTCTTTTAG
This sequence comes from Trachelipus rathkii, assembly GCA_015478945.1. Lineage (NCBI taxonomy): Eukaryota > Metazoa > Arthropoda > Malacostraca > Isopoda > Trachelipodidae > Trachelipus > Trachelipus rathkii. The sequence continues at coordinate 15,714 of JABUQX010089046.1, read as the reverse complement.
TGCGACTATGACTGGGCCGCCAATTGTAAGGGACCCGAACATTCGAGTTAACCGCGGAGGAGGCTGTCCTGCACTTTGGTGTATAATCTCGGGCTCTAATGTGAAGTTATATAGGTTCCGTGCGGTACACGGGGGTGGAGGGGTATACCGACGTGGAGTTCCGGGAAGCTTTTCCGAGACCACATCCACAGTCTACCCTACGGAGTGGGGTCGTTGAGGTTGTGTGAGTCTCTGGTTTGCGAGCTGTTGTGGGGAGAAGGACTACCCTTCCTTATGAAATATACGCTTTTCCGGTCCATCCAGTTATTTACTTTTATGTTTCATTTGTTTTATTGTCATAATGGTCATTTAATGCGGAGTAGTAGTTTATGGTTTAATTTCTGTGAAAATGGCTTATAAAGATATACTTTGTTAAATCAAGTCGTGCACAATTACCATCAATCGGGTTTCCCACCCTCCTACTATTAGACCAGCAAGTGTTTCCGCCTTCATTCCTTCTACTATACCTGAAAATCCTCTGCGTAACCTCAGTCATTCATCGCCTGGTACGCCCTCGACACCCCAGGGGCCCAAACGGTTGGGGCAATCCCGAAAAGGTACCCCCCGTCCTAGTCGTTCTCAATTGTTTACTCCATACGCTGCTCTCCCCTCCGGAAATGCCAGCTGAACATCATTCCCGATATATTACTTATTGCGATCCACTACCTAAAAAGCTCTTACTGAGCAAAGAACCATTATTCTTAGTGATGCACTTGAACAGGCTTAAGGAGTAGAAAACGGGACCAGTCACGTTAACGAGAAATAGATTCCTTCACGTTCAAGCTACCACCCGGAATCAAGGTTCCATCTTGTTATTCTTAACTTCTTTCGCAAAGATCCCTCTTATTCACTTCCTGATGATTAAATTAGGAAGACATCGAAAGACTATTATTCTTTAGGAACAGAATAAACGAAGATTATTGCTGTTCATTTTAAGGAAATTTCCAGCAGAAAAGATTTCCCGTTGCAAACGTTTACAGATTTACTCCTCGTCGGGACTCGCCTGATACCACAAATCCTTGTTTACTGTTGACCTTTAGTGCCCCTTTTCCACCTTAAAAGGTGAAAATAGGTTTACAAGCTACAGTCTCCACTAATTTGCAAGTATGACAGGTCAGCGAAATTGGTCTTTGGTTGTCCGCCAACTTCGGATATTTCCCAGTTTGGAAATAGGAGTTACAAAAGCTTTAGTTCAAATAGATGGAAAAGAAGATTCGATCCAGAATCTGTTATACAGACCTAGCAAGAACGCTGATGCAGAAGGGTGAATATGACGGAGCATTATGTACGAAATTAAGTCTGGGCACCGTCTTTGCTGTGCGCCAGTGCAGTTTGATACTTTGCAATGTAAAAAGACGGTTATAGGTATGATCTTCCCCTTTCGATGTTGAAAAGTCTGGCGATGCAGTGTTAATTGTCAATTTTTGAAAGGCATTAGGATATCGGAAAGAGCATCTGCAACAGCTACTGGAGCAGAGATCGTATCGGTTATATCAGGCCCATAACGGAGGACTGTGGGTGAAGAGTTATTGGAGATGCGAGATATTTTCTGTGCAACTTTCCACTCTGAAGAAAGGAAAGTTGTGGAGTTAAAAGTCGCAGTAAGTTCCGAAATTATTGTTAATTCGACGAGATCTTCGCCGCAGCTGCTTTCAAAATAATCATGTTTGGGGTGGTGTGAGTCCTTTTGTATTGCCTGTAGAGTTTTTTCTTCTCCTGGTTAGCTGGTACACACTCTTGGGACCACCAAGGGGTTGCTAAACGCCTGCCTGTGGAAGATCGCGGAATGCAAGCTTCCGCTGCTGTGATGATAACTTGTTGGAAGAAGTTAAAGACATCATCAATAGTCGGAAACCCTTATTAAAGGGAGAAAGTGGGATAACTGTGGCCTGATAAAAAGGAGCCCACTCTGCTCGAGTCATAAAGCTAGCTGAAATTGGGTTTTAACATTGGGCTCGGTGCAAATTCATTAAAGGCTATTATATAATGGTCACTGCCAAATAAATAATCAAAGCGGGACCAGGTAAAGCGATCCATAAGAGAATGGGAGTAAAAGGAAATATCAATACAGGAAGAAGAGTGTGAATCTAAACGTTCATATGTAGGAAGTCCTGTGTTAAGGCATCCCAGGGAAAAGGGTGTTAGAAGACCAACAAGGATCTTAAACTTAGACGAGGTGACAGAGTCTTCCCATAAGGGGTGGCGAAGGTTGAAGTCTCTTAGTATAACAACCGCAGTAGGGAGGTGCATAAAAAGATCAGCAAGTCGACCTTAGTAAGCTCACTAATCGGAGCTAAGTAGATCGAGCAGACAGTAAGGTCGGTGGACAGATGAATTCGTTTTGCCACTGCATGAAGTCTAGTTTGAAAAGGGACTGGAGAACAGGGGACAGATTTATGAATGAGTATTCCTGCACCTCCCCATCATTGTCACCTCTTTCTATAGAGGTTAGCGGCGATTTATATTCCAACGGTTGGAAGAAGTCGTGATGACATGGTCGAAGTTCCTGCAAACATATGCACTTTGGTGTACATATGTTTATTACTTGAACATGTTCTTCATAATTAGAAAAGGTGGTCATGCTATGTTGTTATGAACATTATGAGGATGGTCATTTTGAGACAATTGTCTCTAATTTGCTAGGGTGATGGAAATGGATTCAAATTGGGAGGAAAGCTGAGACGTGGGTCTCGACGTGGAGGAGCAACAAATCCTGGTGGTAAGGAATAGTCGTACAACAGAGTTTTGGCTGTACGACCGGGTTATAGGGGAGAGTTTTCATGGTATTTGGTGGAGGGGCTCCCCATGAATGTGAAGTAAGTTGAATTCAAAAATTTCCATCTTATTGTGTAGACTTGGTTGGTCGTTGGAAGAGCAACCAAAATGCTCATGTTTAGGAAAGGAAGAGATATCAGCATCTACCAAGAAAGCAGATTCAGAAATGGGTGGAGAATGTGGGAATGTTTCCATGGAGTCAGTGTAAGAAGGTGACACAGGAAAATTGTCAGTTTTTTTTGTAAGGAAGTTGGATTTGCGATAATGGATCCAATATGGGATCCGTTGGGTAACGGAGGTCTAACGCTGGAACTTTGTCAGTGAGTCATCAGGTGGGTGATTTGGAAAGCCTGGACAATTTGAGTTAAGATGGGAAACGTCTGAGTCCCCATTCATTACG
>JABUQX010089045.1:0-25000 GCA_015478945.1 Trachelipus rathkii | reverse complement strand
ATATTAGAGGTGGTCGTTATTTATTCTTGGTGAAATTTTTTTTTTCGTGTAATTTTTAAGCTACCTACAGATTGTCTCCATTTTATGAAAAAATAATTCCGTGTGTCGTTTCAGCTGGATTTTGTATGGAGAAAAAAGAGTGCCTCTGGTCCCTGACCCAATTTATGTACATTGAGGCAAAAATTGGGTAAAAATCCCCAAAATTAAAACTTTTCCAATGTGTGGTATTGAACTTAATATGAAATCAAAATACTTACAAAAACGGTTACTTCGAAAGAAATATAATAAATAACTGGCCTTTCGAGTCATAAAAAGTGACTGGTACTGTTTAAAAATGTACAAGACAAGAAATTCACAGAATAAGTGGGTAGTGCATAGAGCTCCGACGGATCAAACGATAAGATTAAATGATATACAGTAAATATCGCAAAAATCTAATAGATATTTAAATTGCGCAACCTCTCTCACTTTCTCAAAGCTACCATAGCTAGGCGAGTTATAACTTTTTCCATGCGACACGCTTTAAATATATCACTATGTATTCTTCAACATAATATCAATATAGACTATATACTATAATATAGTTTAGAGACGTTTTTTAAACAATATAATATCTTGTCAACTTAAAGAATTTCATTCGAATTGTATATACAATCTCTAAAGGTTTATACATTTAGTTCGAGAAATATATTAAAATATTAATAAAGCTCTATATATATATATTATAGAGTATAAACCCTCTATGTTCTCTGCTTACTGCCGTATGATAATATCCGTGATTGCATAATTGCAAGTCTCCAACAATAAAAAACAAGTGTTACGTGTTTCATATTGTGTGTCAGCAATCTCTCAGGTATCTCTGTTGTGAGTTGTTAAACTGGGAGATTATAGAAATTTGATTAGTATATGCGTGGCTAAATAGTCTGAGCAAGAGCCAATGACTACAGCATATATATATGGAAAGATCTAAATGTATAATTCATAATAATGACACGCATAATAACACAAGCTTACGAACTATCCAACACATTCATAGAGAAAAGTTGGGTAATATTGGAAATAAATCTTACATTAATATAGTTGTCACTCAGTAGCAAGTTCTGATTTAGAAATGTATAGGAGCGTGTTCTGGGAAAAAACTTGTCGATCTGTAGCACGACAATTTCATGTCTACCTAGATGGTCTGAATCTAGTCATCCTACAGAAAGAAAACACGCATTTTACTATAAGGGTATAGACATATGTGACAGAGATGAGCTTACGCTGATCATTACAGACAAAAAGATAGACCTGGTGAATTATAAGTGTACGCCAAGACGTTCTCAAGATCTGAAATTACCTATTCCTCGAAAATATAGACTACATGCAAAAAAGACTGACACTTCTCTGAGCTTAGCCGCCAATTTTTTACATAAATATTATGTGAAAATGACTTGGCGCCTATATAATAGGAGCAGTTTTTGGATATATATGAGATACGATGAGGCTCTAACCCATGACTAAAATATTGGACGGACCAAAGGATAATAAACAGATGTAGAGGATACAGGGATACTTGGAACAGGAGGCTTGAAACGGGGCAGTGTTTGAAAGAGAGGATTCCGCGGAACCAAAGGACAGAACGGATGATCTCTGAAGAGGATACCACCCCAGAAAAAAGACCAAAAACGCAAATACGTGTGAAAGTGGAAAACGGAAGCAGAGGGGAAAGAAAGGGTTATAGTAGCTAATTTTATGATCTAGATATTTCTAATATATAATTTTTGGTATAAATTATTTTTTTGAATTTTTTCGATTTTCTCAAATTCTCATATAAATAATAACTACCTTATATTATTGTTCTTTTTGTAAATGATATTTGCTTGAAATTTTGTTTATTATATATATTTTTTTTCTCAAAAACATTATTGTATTTTATTAATCAAACCAAATTGTACTATAATTATTATTACTTGTAATATGAAATATATTACAATATATTATTATGTATAAGTAATATCATATAATATATCTTTTATATAGGGATTTATAGTTATGATTCTATCTTAGTTGAAAATATAAAAGTAGCAAAATAGTTGATAATAGACAGTCTGACGTTATATAATGTATATATTATATATCTCTCTATATAAAACGAATTGAGCATTTAATTCCTTTGTGTTGTTTTAAGGACGTAAGTAAGGTATGATTCATTGAGATGTTTTGCTGATATATTATATTAGTTGTAGATCATATGATATTTAATATATGCTTTTCTTTTACAGAGAAGAAAGTGAGAGATAACTCATGTGATAGTGTAAGTAGGCGATTACTAGTCATAATCCTGCAATACAAAGACAGTTTTATTATGTGTAGGTAGATATCCTGAATGGTGGGAAGACCTTGTCGGCTGTAGAACAAATTACTTAACAATGAAGTAAATTCATTTGTTAATAGCTGCGGGATATAAAGTTAACTATTAGTTAACAAGTGAGTATATGTTAGCCACCTATCTCAGAAGAGAAGGCAGCAAATAAATGAGAAGTGAAGATGAGACACACCAGAGTAAATAAACGATTTTAATGGACGTGGTGACTAAATACTGGTACGCGCTATAGTACTTTATATTAGATCATATTTATGTAAAAATCTAAGATTCAAAGGATGACGGTTTCGATATTCTCGTAATAACCTACAAACTAGTGATAGATGGCACGAAAAAAAATCAATAACTTGTAAAAAAAAGATACAGATGTTAATTAATATACTAAATTATTTTTATCATATTGTTTTTATTCTTTATTTGTTTTATTTAATTATTATTTATAAAAATAAATAATAATAAAATATTGCTATTTAATGCGAATACAATATATATATATATATAGTTTATTATTATATATATACTTTTATATTTTATAAAATATACACATTAAAATATTTATATTATAATATATTAAATATATTTAATAATACAATATAGAAAAAAAATTAAATAATATAATTTATTATTTATATTATATATTATTATAAATATAATTTTATATATATATATAGCTACTATTTATATATAAAACTAACTATAATATTTAATATATTATTATATACTATATTAATAATATTTATATAATATATTGTTCATATATTTAATTATATATATATATATATATAGAGAAAATATAAATTTATATCACAGTAGGATATATATATATATTTATATTAATATTATATATATATATATATATGATTATATATATTATTATATTAGAATATATATTTTAATTTTAATATAATTTATAATTAATATATATATTATGGTATATATATATTATTATATATAGTATTAATATATATAATTGTTTATTTTAAGTTGAAGTATATTTAGTAGATAAATTATAAATATAAATAAATTATAAAAGAATAATGATATACAGCTAAAGAGCTTAAATCTTATTGATATTCTCAAATATATTCTAATCATTAACTTATTGTCATAACAATATAATAGATTCGTGTTTCAAACATATTTCTTTAATTTCTCTATAATTATGTAAACATTTATCACTTACAAAATATAATTATAAGGTGTTATAACTTGTATAAGTATTCAATCACGAACCCCATATTTCATTACCATTAAAATTATCTCCGATTCTTCTATATCGATAATTATATTATTATATATTTAGGAAGATTTTAAATATATTTTTTCAATTCAACCCAAAGATCTATTTGGCACTTGTAAACCTAATTTTAAGTTACTGTAATAATACACTCTTTATTATTAAGTTGATTCTGCTTGATATTCATTATTGTTTATACATTAGATCATAGTAGACTGCACTATTTTAAGATTGTTCAGCTAGTCAAAACATACATTTTAAAAAAATTTAACAATACAATAAATTCTTAATAAATACATTTATTACAACTGTAAAATATAAAAAAAATATAGTATTTTTTATACATTTAATAATTTGTAGCATATTCTTTGAGCTTCAGAGTATTTTACTTCAATAAACTAACTTCAGTTAGACCAAATTCATAATAATGATCATAAAAAAAAGTCAGTAGGATAAATATAGATTGTAGTATTTTATAAAAATAAAGGTAAAAGCAAAAAATCGAGAGGCTCATACCTGGTCTAAGCAACTGAATACGGCATATGGTGATCATTTAACTGTGATGCTTTTAATGTTAGATGTATAAGTATAAGTAAAAATTAGTTAACAATGGCGTAGACCAATTCAGTGAAAGTACAAACATACTAGGGTTATTTATATAAAAGAATAACCTTAGGATAAATAGCATGAAATTAATAAAATATTCTATAAGGTGAATTGACTAACGTTGCAAGCCACTACGTCTTTGACATATGTGAATAAGCTTGGATGGATAATTAAGTTTCCATCGTTAGTAACTTAGGTATTTAACTAGATGATTGATCACCATTATATATATATCTGTGATCCTATTCGAATGGTGAGAACCGAACAAACTCCTGGCTGATAAGGCTATACTATTACAATCTCGGTCGAGGAAAAGGGAATCAAGGTCAAGTCTGCTCAGTAGTATAGTAGAATAGTGAATTGAGTACCTGAATGGTATATAGTTATATATATAGGTTGCTCTCAATTACGTTATGTTACTCAAATCACCTCAGCTTTACTCACTGGTGGACTACAATACAATTAGATATACTGGAGGCTGGTTAAAGTAAGTGAGTTTCACTGCGTTATGGTGATAGAACAATTTTTGGATAGAGACTAACTTTTGTACACTAGGCTATAAGAGATTTCAATATATTATTATATGAAATCATTCCTTAAGAAGTTTTATTAATAAGGAAAAGTAATGATAGGCTGCGAGGCAAGTTCACAAGATGTATTACTTTTTAAAGATTTCTCAAAAGTGGCTTGGTCTGGACATGTTGACGTTCATAGATTATAATGAATCACGACTGGACAACGCAAACGGTATAATAAGAGTACGCTATTGATAGTAAGACAAGGCCGAAAATTAATCCTCCGATATCTTGACTTTGTTTGATAGGTATCTACAATGAGGGAAAACAGCAGCCTAGGAGATTATGTATATGCTCTCTCAGGTGATAATTCAAGATATATAATAATATATAGTGACAATAAATTTTTTTACCTAGGAGAAGCTAATCATTATTCTCATAGGGATCACGTTTCCTTATAAGCCGGGTGGGTTTCCCATCAGTACATTCAGCTGTAGATGTGAAAATGCCCTCATATTGCTTTAGATAAAATTCTTATATATGTTTTCGTACTGATATTTTAGCAATTTAAGCACCGAAAGAGGAAAAGTCACTATACATAGAATAAGTGATATTTGTATTTATATTACCTATATGTTACTTGAGATTATATTGTCGAAGGTACATGGGTTAGTGCGATCACTCTGCTGCCTAAAGAGTCAACCTTTATAATGGATTATTACATCATGTCTTTCTAACTCTACGGACTATTCAAGGGATGATAGACCCTAATTATATTATCTCGTCAGTCTGCCTTTTAAAATAAAAAATTAACACCTAAGCAACCAGTTAGCTGTATTTATAAGTTCTTGAGGACTTAAGCTAGCCTTTATAAGCTGGTTTTTTCAGATTTGTCATGTGTTACGAAAAAGAATTCAGTAGCTGATGCATCATGTAATAGGATACTAAACCATAGGTTGGAATTTTTTTAGTCAGAGGTTTTTTGAGAGAAGTATACAGATGTATCTATATGAAATGTACAAGTTAAGGTTATATGTATAATGCTTGCTAGTAATTTATATTTAAGAACGGCCTATTAGTTGAGCAATTTGCTGTTCAACAAATTGTTTAGGCGTTTTTTTACACTATAGATTCGATATGAATGATAATTTCTTTTAAACAGAATCCGTCTCTTGATGTACATTTAAAAATGTGAATAAAAGTATCAAATCCGATAAAGTTTAATTATATAGAAGTGTCTAAATTGGTGAATAAAACTTACTCCTCAGTTGTAAATAATGAGTCGGCAGGTGAGATATAGGAGTTCAAAACTTTTATGAGAGTGAGATATCAAAGTAGAAAATAATTAACTTTACGTACAAGAGTATTATCTTGAGCAACACAGAAACGAGATGTAGTATTTGACGAGATAAGGTACGTCAATACTCGAGGAATGAAGGTTTCCACGGCTTGACACAAACTAAGTATCAACATTTATATTCGAAGACGACCAACCATGTTTATTAGCGTTATGATAGTACATGCGTATAAATTCTTGCATTATTGAATATGATCAACGTTTAAATTACTCCTTATTATATTCATTTTCTTTTCCTGGCCTAAAGAGGAAATTCAATGCAATTTAAGTCAGTAATATGTTATAAATATTATTTACTAAACTTAATTACAAAAATACATTTTTAAATTTTTCCAATATAAATAACAAATTAAAATTTCTTTTTCCATGCATGTTTGCATTTTCATTTTTTCGAGGTCCAAGGGGCACGGTTTCCCTTTGCCCGATAAAGCTGATATTTACCACAGCTTATTTTCTACTAACATGGAACAAAATTGTGGGGTTGCGTCATCAAAAATCAAAAGCACAGAATAAAGACCACCCTAATACATATATATCAACTAGATTTAACCGTCCACACAACTGCATCTTCAAAAAAGGGTATAACTAAAACCTTCTACAATTTCTCATTCAATTATTGTTCAATTCTCTGACAATATATTTAACAGCTAGGTTAATTCATATACATGTAAGTAGAAAAAAGATTTGCTTTTTTATATCCACTTTCAGTTTTCTCTGCTGCAAACTTTATTCCCTCTGGATATAAAACTTTCTCTTCAGTTAAGGGGTTTATATGGCATTTTAAATGTTGAATAATGCAAATATGTGTCTTTTAAAATATGTTTTTCGTTCTCTATTTGAAGCAGACATACACGTTAAGAAAAGCCAGTATTTGAAAAGAGGAAAGGTATAAAAACAGGCAAATAAATCAAAAATTAGTTCAATTAAATTATAGGAGCAATTTCTTAAGTCTTAGGTAACAGTGATCATTTCCTTTTTAAATTTTAATTATTTTCAGATGAAAGACCTGCAGTTAGTCCAGAGAAACTCTTCATTGTAAGCACTCGTTACTACGAAGAAGGAGTTGAACTTTGTAAACAAGGCAAAGGATTCACTTTCGTTCCCAAGTCAGAGGTAAATTTATAAATCAAACTTTAACAATTACATAAAAGATATTATTATAATAATAACTAGATAATAATAATAATAATAATAATAATAATAATACATTAATATATTCAATAATAATAATAAGATAGATAATAATATTTATAATATAATAATAATAATAATAATAATAATAATATTAATAATAAAAATTGTTATTGTTATTGTTATTATTATAATTATTATTATTATTATTGATTATTGATTATTGTTTCTATTGATTGATATATATATTCGGAGTTGTTATTATTATTATTATTATTATTATTATTATTATTATTATTATTATTATTATTATTATTATTATTATTATTATTATTATTATTATTGTTAATATTATTGCTTATTATTATTTTATCCGTGGTAAATTATTATAATTTGTTTTTTTATTATAATTTTTGATTAATTTATTATTAGTATTTATTTATTATTATATTATTTTTATTATTATTATTTATTATTATTATTATTTTTTATTATGTTTATTATTATATATTATTAATATATTATTATTATTATTATATTATATTATTATCTATTATTATAGATATTTAATATATATACCTATTATTATTAGCATATATTAGCATATATTAGACTAATGATTATGGTTTATTTATTACTTATTATATTAATTTATTGATTATATATTATTATTATTGATTATTATGTATATATTATTAATTATTAATTAATTGATTTTATTATTAATTATATATGTATTATTTTATCAATTATATTATTATTATTATGATTTATTATTATTATATTATTATTAATTATTATTATACTAGTTACTTATTTTTATTATTATTATTATTATGTATTATTTATTATTTATTATGTATATGATTCTAATGTCGATTATTATGATTAGTTTATTGATGATGGATACTATAGTATAATTATCTTTTTCAATTATTTATCATATTTTTAATAATTATAATTATTATTTATATTAATAGTAGTAATAGTAGTATTAGTAGTGGTGGTAGTAGTTATTGTGATTATTTATCAGTATTATTATTATTATTATTTATATATTTATTGATTATTTATTATTATTTATTATTATTATTATTATTATTATTATATTATATATTATTATTATTATATTTTGATGTAATTATGTATTATTATTAATTATTTAGTTCTATATATTATTGTTATTTATTATATTTATTATTATTTGTTTTATCTATTATTATTATACTATTATCATTAGAGCAGCATTAGATTATTATGGTTTATAATGTTTAAATTGCTTTATTTTAAACTTATTATAATTATGATTATATTACTTAAATTATTATTATTATTATTATTATTGTGATGTATATTACTATTTTACTCATTATTATAATTTTATAACACCAATAGCATTAACATAGAAATAATATTCTTTGATTATTATTATTTCTTGTGTACTTTCGCCATCATTGATTTTAATATTTTAATATAGCCCGGTAGTGGTGTGTAGTTATGTTATACTATTTAATTATGTATTAATTATTAATTATTGATCTATATTGTTATTATTATTATTATTATTATTATTATATATTAATTAATTATTATTATTATTACTATTATTAATTATAATTATTAATATGATTTGATTATTATTGATTTATTATTATTACTGAGTATTATTATTTATTATTATATATTATTATCTATTTTATTACAATTATTATTACTGGTTATATATGTTTATGTATATCTCTTAGCACATTATTAATTATTATTGTTATATCTTTTTATCATTATTATTTTATTTTTATTTCTTATTTATATTCAATTATTTTATTTATTGAATTGATGTTTGTTTGATTAATTATATGATTGATTATCTTAGTCACAATTGAATTATTAGTATTGTTTTACGACAATCGTAATCATAATTGTGTTTTATGTACTATAGAATTAAAATTGAAAATTATTATTATTATTACCATTATTTATTCTTTTATATTAAGCATTATTTATTATTATTGTTATTATTACGTATTATTATTATTCTTATTATGTATTATTATTATTTATTATTATTATTATTTATTTATATATTATTATTATTATTATTTTATTATATGATTTATTGTAATTTATTACTTATATAAATTATCTAATTTATTATTATGTCATTCACGTGTTTGTGTAACGATTGTATTTGATACTGTTTGCTAGTAACTATAGACTTGAGTTTTACTATTAGTAAGTCTTTTAATTTTTATTAAAACTTATTTTAATATTATGTGTTATTACATTATTATTATTATTATTATTTTGACTTCTAAAATTAATCTTTTGTTGATACACGTATTAATCTATATTGTATTATTATTATTATTATTATCATTATTATTATATTATTATTATGGTATATCTATTATTATACTCACTCACTAGATTTTTTTTGTTCGTATTCATTATTCGGTAATTATATATATTATTATTATTAGTTATATATTATTATATTATTATTATTCATTATTATTATATTCTATTATTATTATGTATTGATAAATTAATTATATAATTATTAGAATTAATATTTATTATTTTATCATTATGTATTACAGTATTATTATTATGAATTTTAATTATTCTTTATTATTTGTGTGTGTATGATTGTTGTTTGTTATTTTCAAAATTTTTAATATTATATTGATTAATATATTTTATTGATTGATTTATTTTTACTTTGATTATAGGTAATTTATAGGTTTGTTTACATTATTGTGTTAGCTGCATCAGTTATTGTATTGACAGATTGTATTTCGGTTGTCAAGAGGAGACTATCCGTGTTGGAAATTGGTAGACCATTTGCAGATACTAGGTGGATTTTAATTTTGGTTGATTATTTTTTTGATAGATGTATTGAAATTGTAAAAACTTTGACAGATAACTGACTATAATAGCTTGGATGTCCATACTTTGTTATTATTGATGACTAGCTGTGTAATTTGCCCGAATGGATTGGAAGTAAAGATTGGTATTATTACAATATTAAAATGTATTTTATCATGATTAATTATTAGTACCTTTTTATTTAGTATCTATCTATTGATTATTTATTTTCTTATATTTATTATTATCGTATTATCGTATTGTATATATTATGTATATAATATTATAGAATGGATATAAATATTTGGAATTATTACAATTTAATGTATTATTATCATTATTAATTATTGTTATGATTTTCTATTATTATTAGTTATTGTTTATTATTTATTAGTTATATTATTTTATTGTGTATTAATATAATTATATATTATTGATTATTATTTATTATTATTGTATTATCTATTATGTCAATGCTTCATATCTGTGCATTCTTCTGAATGTATGTTATTATTTATTGATCGATTATTATGCTTTTTGATTATTATGTCTATTATGATTATTCATTATTATTGATGTCATTATTGAGATTATTTGAATAGATTTTTGCTTTTATTTATTTCTATAATTATTATAACATTTATGATTATTTTGGATTCCTATTATATTATGTATTAATAGATATATTATTATGGTATTATTTTGATAATATATGAATTTCATTATGCATAACATATAAAAACAATTATGTATTAAATTGAAAGAAAATTTTTAAATTCATTTATATTATTATTAATTATTTACTTATATTATTATTTTTAACACTGTGTCCGCATGGATGCAGGGTGGTGTCGTACACAATGTATTGTATATATAGCTCCTACGGACCGTTCGATCGGGAAGGACTGTGAAATGGGAAGAGGGGTTCGCAGGTCACATATAGCCCTGCGAAGATATCTGTGGCATAGTTCAAATCCAGCGTGCCTCGAAATGTCACAACTAAGTACAAATCATTCTCATTCTTCTTTATTTTGTGAAAGTCCAAATTACAGTGTTGTGCTTTCAGTTGGTATGGCAAAGAACTTAATGGATAGGGTTTTGTCCGGTTGCGTCATTAATTAGTGCTTGGATAATGATTTATGTCTATTTATTATAAATCTGTTTGCAGGTATGGTTAAATAACTCAAAGACCTGGTATTTAAAATTTAATCGTGCTCCTCCTTTTATTATCTATTATTCTCGATTTTTTCTTCTTATCATTATTATAGATATTATTATCTATTATATATTATATTATGTATTATTGATTATGTATTTATAATTATACTGGATTCGTTATAATTATTATCATTATTGATTATTGTGTATTATTTTATATTAATTATTATTATTTAATTATCAGCAGTTATTATTTATATCGTATTATGTGTATTAATTGTTCATTGAATAGTAATTGTTGATTATTAGATGATTATTATTATTTATTGATTATTGATTTATCGAGTTTTTAAGAGTTTTTGTTTTTTTTTATTCTCTAATTTTTATTTTAATTTTTATTTTGTATTTTTGCTTTTATTTGTTTATGTTTTATTTGTTTATTTTCTATTATTTATTATATAACAATAATGTATGAATTATTATTATATTATTATTAGTTATTGAGTTATGCTAAGTTATGTATTATTGATTAATTAGAAATTCATTGATTTATGATGATGCGGTATATGTAGTTTATCTATTATTGGATTTATTATGACTGTTATGTATAATTTATCTATTCGAGTCATATATTAGTTATTTATTATTAGTTTTATTATAGCATTATTATAATTATTTTTATATATTATTATTATATATTTATGTATTACTTGATAGTGTAATTATTCATTATGAGTTACATATTCACAATGTTGATTATTTCGATTATTATTTTACTCTTTTAAGTTCATTATTATTAGTGATAAATATGTATTATTATTATGTATTATTTTATTATATATTATTTATTATTAGTTTTTATTATTACACGCTGTAGTATTTATCTGTATTATTTGGCGTACGTAGTCAGATAAATTTGTAGATAACAAAACTATGTGTTCTAGACTTTAGCTTAAATAAGAGAGTCTTTATTAATTCATTGATTATAATGAGATGCTGACAGGTGATAGGTCTCCAATGGCAATGCAGCGCTTCGGTTGATCTTGGTCGGTCGCCAAGCCATGCAAAGTATGGAATAGCCTCGACAATGGTTACTGATGTTACTATATTGCGAGTTAAGTATCGAATGCATGTGATTGGAGGCTCAAAAACAAAGTTGTCAGAAGAAAATCTTGATAGAATGAGGAAAAGAGAACTCAAGGAAGATGCAGGCACGTATGTTTCGAAATGGCTCGTCATCTGAGTTCGTTTAGATGATGTGTGACGAGCGCTGCTGGATAGAACAGAGATCAAATAAAAAAACTTAGGATAAAAGAATAGTGCATTGAAGTATGGATGACTCGTTGTTACTCGGAGAATAGAAATCTCGGATGCTGAAATGGACATCGAGTAAAGGAAAGGAAGAAGACACGCAGGTGACGAAGATGAGTTGGAGGAGATCTCAAAATGTAAGCAATACTCTTAAAGATTTCATTAAATGGTTTCTCATTAGGGAGTCAGTTTAGAAGATGAAAATAGACAAAGAAGAGAACGTGCAGGCGAATAATAGGGGTAGGATAGGTAGGAAGAAACTTCTGTAATTCAGTCTTTTAATGCAGATTCTTCGATTGTCATCGGATGAACGGGAAAAACGGTTTATAGAGAAGAAAAATGATAAGGAAAGTCAAAGTCTAGGTAAGAGAGAATGAAATATTTTGATTAAAATGGCAATAGGGGAGGGGGGGGGGTCTCAAGGGGAACTTGAATAGGGCCCTGGCCGTGAGTGGTGACAATATATATATTATTAATATATATTATATCTTACTATATATCTATCTATATGGTGAGTATTATAGCGTATATATTATATGATATTAAGTTAATATAGTAGTTATTGGTATTAGATAATATATATATTAGGCTTTATGATATATATATATGTATATATACTGATATATACGTATATAATATTAATATATAGTGATATAGCTATCTGATATAAACATATTATAATATAGTACATACAGTATATAACATACATATATATATGATATAGATAGTATAATATAAGTAGCTATATATAGTATAGTATATAGTATATAAGCTAATTAGTAACTATATACTTATATATAGGTACGTATAGTACTATACTAGTATAGTAGTATTAGGTAATAGTGTAGGTAATATCGTAATATATATATATTACTATAACTATATTTTACATATTATACTTAGGTATATATATAATATAGTATATTATTAATAGACTATGATATATATATAGTAGATAGCTTATATATCATACAGCATTCCTTAGCTTTTGTGATTATAACTACTATATATATATATTATAATATTATTATGATATCTATTATATAAATACTTTTTTTTATTGAATTATAATCTTCTCTTAAGGGAGTTTGACTCTTTATGCCTAGCATTGATCTGTGAGATAACGCCAAACGCGTGTCATCTTTGAACGTATCGAAGCAAGAAGAGTTGTAATTAGCAGGATGAAACGTAAGATAAATGTACTTGTATGTGTAGAAGTGTTTTATAGTAATGATAATATTGAATAATGATATAAATTATGAATGATAATATAATAGTAATGGAATAATAATAATAATATATAAGTAATAATACATCAATTAATAATAATAATAATAATGAGCAAATTGCTGTTGTACGACTTATCACTACAATGGTAGGAGTACCTTAAATAAAAATAATATTATAATTAATGGAAATGATAATAATAATAATAAATAATGATAATAATGAATGAATAACACAATAATAATAGTAAAATAATTGATAATTAAATCAGATAATAATGAATATATAATTTAATGAATTATAATAATTAATATATTAATAGTATATAATAAGTATAATATATAATGAGTAGTAATAATAATGATAGTAATAATATAATAATTAATAATTATAAATAATAATAATAATATATAATGAATATCGAAGAGAATCATATGATGGGTATATGAGAAAAGAAGAGGAAAAGATGATCAGTTAATTTAATACATAATTACCAATCTCTTTAAAATTATAATTTTAATACCATTTAAAAGTTTGCACCAATACCATAAAACATTAAATGTTTTTCGTCCTATGTTATAAGTAATAAGATTAGGAATCTCATCATCTATCATCATCATCAATAAACTCATCATCATCTATCATCATCATCAGGTATCATCATCAGACATCATCACTTCTATACCTCCCTTTCCTAGATTGGGGGTGAGGTGCGTCGCATACCGGAGCAGAAAGCTGAGTAGGGGATATGACGAAGTCGATGGAAAGCCCCCTTTGATCCGTCCCTTTATACACTAAGCTAGATTTCAACTCCCTCCTGAAAACTTAGCCAGTCCATCAATTGGCCAATTAAGAGTGGCCACCACCCAACTTCGAATACAAGAAACAAATCACATCACAAACCACTACAATATTGTCAAACTGTACATGTCGCGGAAACTTCTCATTACTCTCCTGTCTATCTAGGCCTCAACCCAGGAATATTGGAACACTTCAACACTTGAAGATCTCTGGAAGAGCTGTTGCTGCGGCGGGGGTATTTGGACGCGGTGCAGTGGCCTTAGCGATAAAGTGGGTGGTTCAGGTAATGGAGAAGGTAAGGTAAGGGTAAGGTAAGGTAAGGTTAAGTAAATATATAGTTAAATAATTATAATATATATGATGTACATCACTATATTATATATAGTATATATATATATATATTTATAATTTTGATCAGGTATTATATATTATTATTATATATAAGTAGTACATAATATATGTATTATAATATTAATTATATATTGTACTCACACTACTATATATTTAATATAAGTAACTATAGTATATATATAGTTATATAGTATATATATATATTAGTAGTTTACCGTATATAGTATATACTATATATAGTATATATATGTATAAAAACTTAGATGAATGCAAAACATTAGACTTTAATTTCTCTGATTTATTAGTTTTCGTGTTATTTTTTCTGCGAATGATTTTAAAATATATATTTTTTTTTTATCTTTTTCCAGCCCAGGAATGAAACCCATTTGAACGAAAAAACTGGCACCACTTCAAATTAATATTGTGTGTACGAATGCTGTCACATGCACTTATGAATCAACGATGATGTGGAGTTTATGCGCTTTGCCTTCCTTGTTCTCGATGCTCTGTCAGAGACCTTAAGTTATTTTTCTGAAAATTTATTTAACTTGATTGGTTATTTGGTTTGCTAAAATGACTTTTCCATGGTAACCAATCGATCTGATCTATCTATCTATCTATCTTCTTATCTATCTATCTAATTAATCTATCTATTATCTATCTATTATCTATTCTATCTATCTATTATTATCTACTCTGCAAGACCTACAAAGCACTTGTTATCATTGAAGGTTAGGTGTTTCTAGTGGAGTTTTTTACTTTGTTTAAAGACTGCGTTATTATTATTATTATTATTATTATTGATTATTATTATTTTTATTATTATTTATTATTATTATTTATTATTATTATTATTATTATTTATTATGATTATTATTAAATTTTATTATGCGATTAATTTTATTATTATTATATTATTATTTATTTTATTTTATTATTATTTATTATTACTTATGTATTTTATTATTATTATTATTATTATTATTATTATTATTATTATTATTATTATTATTATTATTATTATTATTATTTTTTATTATTTATTATCATTATTTTTATTATATTAATTATTATTATTCATTATTGATTATTATTATTGATTATTATTATTATTTATTATTATTAATTATTATTATTATTATTATTATATTATTATTTATTATTATTATTATTTATTATTTATTATTATTATTTATTATGTATCTTCATTATTATATTTATTATTATTATTATTATTATTATTATTATATTATTATTAATTATTATATTATTATTATTATTATTTCTACGTTAAATTATTCTTATTATTATTATTATTAGTTTTTTATTATTTTATTATTAATGTATTATTAGTTATTACTTATTAATATTTTTGCCTTCTTGGCATAACAAAACAACCAAATTAGTATTCCGTTGATTGATTGCATTGTTATATTGACTAAACTAATGTGAAACAGGAGAAAGTCTCTAGCTGTAATAATTACCTACGACATAAGCTATTGAGATCTTAATCTTATCCTTATTGCCGATTATTGCCCTGTTTTATGCTTGCTCTGCGCTCGCACTGTTTGTTTCAGTTAAAGTATTCATTTACATTTACTTTGAAACCATTTAATATATATATTATGTTTTGCTTCATGTATTTACCGATAATTATAAGTATTAAAATTTTCATTTTTATTCTTTTTAAAAGCAAAATCAAATAAGTTGTCATCATTGTTGCTAATACATTATTCATCAGGGAATACGTGATTGTGTACTTAAAGACTAGAATTCAAAAACATGCCCAAACATCACTCAGCTTCATTAAATTTTAATAATTACTCGGTTGCACCTTAAGAATCTATATAAAAAAGGGATTCCTGGGATTTAAACGCGCAAAGGAGTAGTTGAAATTCCTCCAAATTTGAAATGTAGTAGTTTAACTGGGTTTATACTGTTATTAGCTTTAGCTTCGGGTGCTCTTCAAGTATTCTAATTGTGTATCAACATAAGAGGGAATTACAATCTGCTACATTTAGCATTTAAACTTATATCCATTACGGCAAGCTTCTATTATACGCCGCTCGACCGACTGATTTGGTCGCTACCTTGCAGCAACAATTGCTCACCACCATATCGAAAGGTTTCTTCTATCTTTTGCTTATACGTTTCAATTTTGGTTGTTGGCCTCACTGCAAAGTTTGCCGAAACTTGATGTTTAAGAGATTAAATAGTTTGCTCGTTTCCACTATCCAAGGATTAATATTTTTATTATGAAGTTTAAGCAATGTTTTAATTCTGTGTTTTTTTAACACGCCATTTGTATTTTAAAATTAAGTGGTAATCATGTATTATTGATTTTTAGTTGAATCAGTTAAACTGAAGGGTTGGTTTGTGCGGAACACTAAATTCAACGATTGAAGGTTTTTGTCGTGTTAATAAGTGTATAGGAAATGGAAAAATTGTATATTTAATGTTCCGCTTCATAGTATTCTTTGGATGGGAATGTTGGATTTAATAAGCTCATTAATTAACTTTCCAAGATCTAAATCCACATAACAAAATACACACAAAGTGTTTACTCTAGTATCCAATTCTAAGTTTGTGCCTTGCTGTTAATAATTATGGGGGATTTAATTCCCAAAAGACTCGCATAAAATATTCGCCATACGGTAATGAATGGAGGAATCCCATGCAAAGCACGAAGTTAGACGATAGAAGGACTGGTCCATGTTAAGTAAAATAGTGCTAATGTCAGGTGTATATGTTTTCGGTGTTTAAGTGCAAATTTTTTTTTTTAAACCTGATGCGGTATAGAACAAAAAAGAGCAATCTTGTGCATGGTGCCGGTAGAAGCATGTTGCTTTTTTTTAACATGCATAATGAAATAAATTATTAATGATAGAAGAATAAAGGATTTACTATCCCAGTGAAGTCTATGTTCGAATTGCGGCGGTTAAGTAAGCGGCCAATTTTTTGAGGTTCGTTTAATTTACATAGATATTGAACTTTTTTTGAAATATTTTTGAAAGGTGTTGATGGATGCTTTCATGTAATGATAGTTCTAAGATTGTGTCTATCAATCATTTATGTATAATGGAGGTGGGATGGAGAGATAGAACGACATGATGCTAAGTATTTATACTTAGATGCAAAGTTGTAAAAGTCAGAATATTAAATTAAGGTTATATTTTTAACTCAGATCTGTAAGTCCTAGATAATTAAGATTAGCATAGTTCCAGCTGGAATTTTGTGAATAGGAAATGCCACGGTCAAACTACTATTTTCACCTCGCCCAAATACATATAATATTGTTCTTATTTGTGTCTAAAATTTTTTAAAAGATTATTCATATTTGATTGGGAAATTTTAATGATCATTAAGGATGATTAGAAGATGCTCTTCGGACAAATTTGGTAAGTGTTTTTAGAGTTAGTATCAGGCTCAACGGCCGGTAGCCAGGGTTATAAGGGGCGTTTTCAACCCGCGCCCCGATCAAATTCATCTTAAATTATAAACCAAATTAATGACTCAAGATCTCTTAGTTTGATCTTATAATAGTAAGTAGTAAATTAATAATCAAAGCAAAATATAGAATAGCTATTATTGTTATATATTATAGTAATATTAATGTATTATATACTATATATATAGCTATTATATATATATATATATATATATACTATATATATATTATATATTAAATAATATATATTATAGTATGAATTGTATATATATGTATATATATAGTAATAGATAATATAAATAGCTATCATAATATATATATATATATATACTATATATACTAGAGAATAATATTATTCATATAGTGAAGTAGTAGTACTATAATTATTATATTATCTATTATTAACTCCTATAATAAATAATATATTTAGTAGAAATTACAATGTTTAACGGCTTAGTATAGGATATATATATACTTTAATATACACCAGTTAGAGTATATAGCTATATATAGGTATAGATATATAACGTATATAGGATTGATAAGCAGAGATATGAATAGATAGGCAATAGCATAGTGATAGATGACGCTAGATGATAGACTAGAGTAAGCGCATAGATGAGATAGAATGATAGAATAGAATGATGCATGTAGATAGATAGATAGACTGATAGGGATACGAATAGAATAGATAAGATATGACAAAAATATTTTGATTAAGGGAAGATTTGTAGGTTTCGTGTCTGTTGAAGAACAATGGAGAAGTCTTTAGGGGAGCATACTTCTGAAGCGTTGAAATAGACAGTGATTTTCTTCTGACTGGGACAACTACGAATGAGTAGTAGCAAGCGGGCGGTGAAGAAATCTTCGTAGAAGTGTTTTAACGTGTTGAAAAGTATAAAGTGGCATTTCTAGTGATGATTAACTTTTGCTGGTTCCTATTCAATATGGAGTTCTTCAAACATTAGAGAACTATTGATCACCTGAAATCAACTGGGTAGTATACTTAAAGGTGAACCAAGGGGGCAAACTGGCGGTTTTGTTAATAGAAAAAGATTATCCCTCTAGAGTATTTAATGGACAATAAGCTAATACGAAGGGTATCGAAACAAGACGTGGTGGAAGAAGTTTAAGGTGGATGAATTGGTGGATATAAACAGAGCAAGGGCATATTTAAAGAGACTGTTTGAATGCTTATGAGATTTTTCTTGCTTGAGATGAGTCAAGATATTGAACCTATCGGAGAATAGTTGATTACGCCAACGACGGAAAGGCGAGGTGGGAATCAAAATAGTTTTATTCACAGGTAGCAAATCTATGAAATTACAATAATAGGCTATGTTGTGTAAGGGCGAATGAGTTTTTTTGTTGTTTTTTGCATGTTCTAGGGTGAAATTAGGTTAGGTAGGTAGTTAGGTCTAAGTTAGGTTATGGGTTAAGGTTTAAGTTATAGATTTTAGGGTTTAGGTGGTTAGGTGTTTTGGTTGGGTTAAGGTTTAGGTTGGTTAGTGTGTAGGGTTATCGGGATGTTAGGAGTAAGAGTCAGGATAGGGTCAGCGCTCAGGTCAGGGTCGGATCAGTAAAATGAAAGTTTGACTTTGCGCCCTAAAACATCTTATTTTATGTATCCGTAGAGGCGCTCAGCGCGCCTGGTATTGTTTTTTTTTCGATCCGTACCATCCCGCTTCCGAGTGTGGGGCGGTTAAGTAACTTTTACCTGACTTCTATAGAAAAAAGAACGTCAAATTTTGTGAAGAAATTTTAATCAGAGATTGTATTTTGTGGTGTATTTAAGTTTAAATCTATGAATTTCGACTTTATTCGTGTTCATCTCTTTTAATATTAGAGTAAGTTAGTAAGGCTGCACGGTGCGATAGCATACCGCGAAGCACTACACATCCGATACCTTACAAAAGCCGTGCCTCTCGAAACCAACAACAAGATCGAGGCGCTCGGGGAGCCGTACCAGGCGCAAGATCGTACGACCGCGCAATAGTTACCAAGTCCCTCATTTTCGTCGACAGCACTGCTCTTAATCATCATTATGGAAATGTGAGTGGTTGTGTTATCACAGATATATTCGCGAGAGACGCATTGATACTATTTTTCAAGACAACTTGGTATAATGTTTGGCACAGGTTTTATCTTTCTGGTTACATTAATTAATAAAGAATACTGACTGCAGCAAATGTACCTAGATGTCAGAATCAATGTTAAGTAAGAGAACAAAGAACGTATATTCCGATCCGTCTCTACTTGAGTGATTTCTCAAGCTAATTGTAGAAAGAGCTTTCCTTGAGTCAATTGAGTACACTACTAAAATTTTTTCGAGAAGGTGATGGTCATAGATATTACAACTTTATTCTTTAAAATTTAAAAAAAATAAATTGGTTTACATACATTCACATTTGTATGAATTTGTTATCAGAAGAGATATTTCACTACTCGTGAAAGTCTCAACAACTTTCTCAACTATACGGGGTGGAAAACGTAACAGGACGGCTTTAATTAATATATATGAATATAATACTATAATATATATATAGTGTATATATATATATTATTATATATACTATTTTATATATAAGTATATAATTTATAATATTAAGATATATATACTAATGTATACTATTTTTTTAATATATCGATTATGATATATATGCGTATCTAAATATTGGTATATGTAAGCTGATTATAGTGCAATATTACATAATAAGTAAGTGATTGTAGTTAGATAGTATCTGATATTTTAGTGAGACGGGTAGTAGAGAGATAGATTAATTATAGATGGGAATCGTTTTATAACTATATATAAGCTAGGGGTAGCGTATTATATATTATATATAGTGCGTATATACTACATAGTAGCTAATTCTATATTATTATATAATATAAGATTATATATTATATATATAATATAATTATATAGTATATAGGATGATATATTATATATATTATTATATATATATATATATATGAGGGGAGGAGACGGGTGGAAGAAACTGGAGAGACGATAAACGAAAAGTGGAAAACTTTTAAAGAGAATATAGCAATAGCGGCACAGGATGTGTTGGGTGTGTAGAAGTTTGGAAGAGGAAAAAGAAAAGAAGTGTGGGGTGGAATGAAGAATGACCTCCTAATTGCTGTACAAAAAAAATGGGATATATCAATATAATTTGACCCTCATCTAAAGGACACTGTGTTTCAACCTCTAGTCATATCAAACACTCTTGTTCTCACTTAAATTGTTACAATATTCCTAACGTTAATGGTTTGTTGAAATTGGCATTCAAGCATTCCATTATTTTGATCCATATTTCAGGACCCATTATGGATCCCATGAAAAACGGGAGATATCCAGACATGTTAGCCTTCTTCAGTTGAACACACTTTTTCAATCTATAGAAAAGTCAAAGATTCTTGCACCTCGTGTAAAAAGTTGCAAGAGTTGAAAAGGTTATGACATGTCAAAAGTGTCATTCAAGCATTTCAATATTTGGACCCATATTTCAGGACCTATTTTTGGCCTTATGAAAAACGGTAGATATTCAAATATGTTAACTTTCTTCAGTAAGAAAGGTCTTTCAACAAGTACTCAAATCAAAGACCGTTTCCCCACATGTAAAAAGATACAAGATATGTAATGTTAATGATACATTGAATTTGGCAATCAAGCATTCCATTATTTTGACCCTAATTTCAAGACATACTATGGTCCTACAAAAAAAACTGCAGACATGTTAACCCTCATCTGTAGGACACTCTCTTTCAACCTGTAGTCATATTAGAGAAAATTGCCTCATATGCGAAAAGTTATAAGAGCTGCAGTGTTAATGGTATATCCATATAAACATTCAAGAATTTCATATTTTCATCCTTATTTCAGGACCTAATATGGGTTCTACAAACAAAATTTGAAATTTACAAATGTGTTGGCCCTCATTTGACAAACATTGTATTACAACCTGTAGTCATATCAAAGAAAGTTGCCTCTCACTTAAAAAGATAAAAGGTTCGCAATGTTAATTTTTTATCCAAATTGGCATTCAAGCATTCCATTATTTTTACCAATATTTCATTACCTACTATGCGTCCATTGAAAAACGGAAGATATCCAACCATATTAGCCTTTTTCAGTAGGACACTCTCATTTAATTTGTAGAAAAATCAAAGACCCTTGCTCCTCATTTAGAAAGTTACAAGAGTTGCAATATTTATGGTATATCCAAACTGGCATTCAAATATTTCTTTATTTTGAGCCATTTTTAAGGATCTATTATGGGTCCTAATTGAAACAGTAGATATCCAGATATGCTTGCCTTCTTCAGTAGGACAAGATTTTTCAACCTGTAAACAAAAAGACTTGTACCTCATTTAAAAGGTAAAATAGTTGAAATGTTAATGGTATATCCAAATTGGCTTTAAAGCATTCTGTTATATTTCAGAACTTATTATAGATCCTACAAAAATAAAACGACAAATATCAAGACATGCTGAAACTCTCCTGTAGGACACTGTCTATCAACCAGTAGCAAAATGAAGGGCTGTGGTCCCTCATGTATGAAGTTACAAGAGTTTCAATGAATGTGTTAAATATTTGAGTGAGTGGGCATTCCACTCATATCCAGTATTTTTTGACATTTTTTGAATATCTTCTATGGGTCCTACATAAAAAAGTAAAATAATCAGATATGTTGGCTCTCAAGAGTAAAACACTCTTTTTAAACCTGTAATCAAAATAAAGATTGTTGCCCCTCTTGTATAAAGTTAAAAGAGTTGCAATATTAACTGTATAATATAAGGACTCTCTTCTGAGCTCTTCAATCACATACCTCCTCCATTGAGAAGGGTTCTTGCGTACACCTTTCTACACAGTCTCATATTTTCTCTCTGTAACTCTCTTACCTTAGACTTAAAAGCTATGCTCAATCTTACATGCAGTCCACTGGTAAACTCTGGAAGACACTCTCGATATCTATTTTCCAAATTACCTTTGACCTACACATTTTCAAATTCCGTGTATCGGACACGTCGGCTTTTGATTAGGATTTCCTCACTTCCACCCATTTACACATTGTGGAATTGGGTAAGGCTAGTGATTCCCAAACACTTTTTTTGAAATCATAGATTTATTTTCTATAATAAAGAGAGAACACTATAACCGATATTATATAACTCTAATTTTGATGATGATGATGCTGCTGCTGCTGCTGCTGCTGCTGCTGCTGCTGATGATGATGATGATGATGATGATGATGATGATGATGATGTATTGATGATGATAGATGATAGATAATATATATATATTATATATATATTATATATATATATATAATATATATATATATATATACATATACTGTATATATATATTTAATTATTTTATATATATTTATATATATTATATAATATATATATATGTTTATATATATATATATATATATATATAACTTATATATTATTATTATATATATTTTATACTATACTATATATATCTAATATATATTATATATATATAATTATATATATATATCATATATATATATATTGTTAGGAAGGGAAACCAACTAAAGATTGGTCTAAGGTAGAAAAGCTTTAAAATTTGATACATAAAATAGATCGTCATAGATCTCAGAAAGGATGGGACAACTCAGATTGAGAACATAGGAATAACAACAGGTACAAAGAGGAAGAAAGAGGCCCGTAGAGTTACGGTAAGCAAAGTTAAATTATAAATTATTGTTTATTAGTATATTAAATAAATTTGTATAAGAACTATTAATGATAAACTTATTGTTTATAAGGACCTGGCATGGGACAGATCTATGGAACTAGTGGCGGACTAATGGTGGAGCCTAGCTTGAACCTATTTGGAACTTGGATATGGCGACAAATTTTGTCTGGACAACCCAGGTTGAGAGGCAAATTCTAGCTTGCAACACACGTAAGTTCGGGATGAACTTGAGTTAGGATGGCAAACCTCTGGACCTCAGACTGTTTAAACAGAATAAACAGGAGATATTAACAGGAATTTAACAGTCGGAAGGTTCGGTGAGTAAGCAGAAGTCCATAACACGGGTATCCTCTCTCACTTGTGTAAAAAGGCCGAAATGATGCTTGAACTCGGCATAAATAAGTATCAAGTAACTATCGTCCCAGGTATGAGATAAGGTTTCTAAGGCAGTTTCAACTCGTAAGTACCTAGTTGTGTTTTTATATGACAAGTTAACATCATTTCTGGAGTAACAGTTAAAGTTAAATTATTGAACCAGAAAACAGTTGTTTTTAATAAGTGAATACGGTCAGAACATTAATTATCGGGTTTTTTTGTGACTTTTTAAAATAAGAAAAAGGTTAACCAGTGTGAAAAAAGGTTGACAGTGATATGACTATTTATTTGATAACTAACAATTTAGGTGTATAAAGTTTTAATGTTGTTTCTTTTATACTGCCGTAGACATTATTTGGTAAGGGATTGAAAAAGTAGTGATCAGTGGCACCTCAGATTAAGAACAATCACGTGATGAGGATAAAGGAATACCGATTATGACAAAGTTTATAAGTTATTATTTAATAAACATTTAGTTTAGGTAGCTAGGGTTGTACTTATCAAATAGCGTTAGGT
>JABUQX010089044.1:25000-26834 GCA_015478945.1 Trachelipus rathkii | reverse complement strand
TTAAATGAAAAAAATTATTTAAGAATAGCGATATAACCACCGATTTCATTAACATAAATGTTTGAAATGACTTTTTAAAGAAAAGAAAAAACGCAAAAAAATAGTCGAAAATAAGACTGAAAAAAGTATAAAGTCTCCCAATTTCAGATTAAAACCTATTTAGGGTTAGGATGCTTCTTTTTTTATTTATTTTACTGGCTTTATAGTACTGAAGCAATATTTTATAATTTTTCCACCACCCACTGGTGTTGGGTTTGGGGGCGGAGACCCCATATTTACAGGACGTTCGTGTGCCATGCATTTATCTACCACTAAAAATTTATATAAGCAAATGTTATTTCTTAACGAATAGTAAGAAACAACAAAAATAACCGATGCTAAAACACAATAGGTCTTATCTTATATATATATAATATATTATATATATATATATATATATATATATATATATATATATATATAATATATATAATATAATATATATATTATATATATATATATATATATATATATATATATATATATATATATGACTTATTTTTAGTTTTAACTTCGATTACTAATCGTATTCTTTAACTTTCCCTTATTATCAAATATGAATATTGTCATTACTATTCAATATTATTATGACTACTATTTATATTATTCTTATTAATATTAATTTAGGTTAAATTTTTATTAATGTTAGAATAATGTAGCAATTAAGAAACTTATTTCTATTGTTATTATATTAATAGTACTTAAAGTATCTTCAATGTTATTACTAATTACTAATATACAGTAATACGGGTATCATTTTGGATTCAAAGGACACAACAAGGTGTTGCTATTAGTAGCCCCCCTTTGGCCTTTTTAGATATTTGGGAGATTATCTTTATTGCTGTATACGGTCTCCATAGATATATTGATATTTTGTATTGTATTGTATTATAAAATTCATGTAACATCAATGTTACCCAAATAATGAAATTGTACTTTTAATCACTGAAAATAAAAATATGAATTATTATTATTATTATTATTATTATTATTATTATTATTATTATTATTATTATTATTATTATTATTATTATTATTATTATTATTATTATTATTTTTATTATTATTGTTTTTTGATTATATTATTGTGATTGGAGATGTTTATTATAAAAATAATAAAATATAATAATAATAATAATAATAATAATAATAATAATAATAATAATAAAATAATAATAATAATAATAATAATAATAATAATAATAATATAATAATTAATAATAATATAATATTAATTATTAATAATAATAATAATTATTATAATAATAATAATAATAATAATAATAATAATAATAATAATAATAATAATAATAATAATAATAATAATAATAATAATCATTATTATTATTATTATTACTAAATTTATGATATAAAAATATAATTGTTAACCAATGATTAAAAAATTTATATATATAAAAAAAAAGTAATTTCAGAAAAATCAATAATTTTTTATTTTCCTCATATTTAAATAATAAAATTAAATAATATTTAAATTTTAAATTGCACAATTAAACTTTGGTTAATATTAATATTGCCATTACACTCGTCCATCGTAGATCATATCTTTCACTTAGTTTTTGGTGGGTGAAATACATAGTAGCCTATAATAATAATAAAAAAATACATATATATTTTTATCCTATTCTCTACTACAGTGGTCATCCCGTAGCTCGCGAGCAACATGTTGCTCGCGTACTGTTTTAATGTTGCTCGCGGCTCACGTATTCAGATTCATCACATTTATTAAATATAATATATATATATATATAAAAATTATATATATATATATATATAT
>JABUQX010089044.1:17500-20000 GCA_015478945.1 Trachelipus rathkii | reverse complement strand
AAGCAAACTGGAATCGGCCATTGTCAGATAGCAGACGTTATAATTAGTTCTGTACAGCGGATGTTTCTGGAACAAAAAGTTATGTAAAGAGCAATTATTAGGACTCTATATTCAAAGTTTTTTCGGTGTTTATCTTCAAATTCAGACGGTAATTTGATATAAAATATAAAAAAAATTTGCAATAATTTTATTTCGCCCATTCTAGAATTAATAATTTTTATTAATAATATAATACTATTATATTTTTTCGAGCGTAAAAAAAAGTTCAGAATGGGGTCAGTTGATGTAGCTTGCCCTATCAATGGTGAAAATATACGAAATTATTATCAAATTCAAACTTTTTTTTTTGTTTAAATAAGCTAAAACTGCGATTTTTATTTTATCAATAAATACTGTTTTTTTAAATTTGTTTCAAAAATATCGGCAGATTTGGTGACAATTTTATCATGCCTGAACGTAATTCTCATACAAACGGACTCCTTAGGACTATTGAGCAGCTAATTTAATACTTTTTTTTTTGTTAAGAAAATAACATTTTATATGATTCCTATTGTTATCAATCATAAAATTTTATTAATTTACCTGCCAAGTCACGATTTCAAAATCACCTTTAAAAGCTGGTAGTTTTTGTCTGGTTTTGAATATGTTCATAATTAAATTATGACATGTCCTTAATTACTTGCTTAAAACAAATATGTTGACAATTCTGCTCGTAACTAGACACAATTTTCGTACATATGCATTCCTTAGACATATTTGGCAGCAAAATTAGCAATTTTTTTTTTTTTTAACAAATGAAGTTCTATATTGATAGTTTTTTGATAGATTTTGATATGTTTTATATTTGCTAAATCTTCCCTATATATATATAATATATTATATATATATTATATATGTATTTATATATATATATATTATTATATATTATAATATATCTATATATAATATAATATATAATATATATATATTATATATTTATTATATATTTTATATTATATATATATATATATATATATAATATATATATATATATATTATATATATATATTATATATATATATATATATTATATACTATATATATATATATATATATATATATATAATATTAATATATATATATATTATATATATATATAATTATATTATATATATAATCTATATATATATATATACTATATATATATATATTATATATATATATTGTACGATACCAGAAGAGCAAATGGAATAGTTAGACTTTTTCAATTAGGATCGATATATCGTCTTTTTGAAGAGTTAGACTGAAAGTCTTGTGCAGTTATTAAAAGGAAGTTAAATTTTGAGATTAATGTTATTGTGGACGAATTGGACTGTTATAAGTTATGAAAATCAGTGTTTGAATTAAACTCACTAAGGATTTCAGGTTTTACTCACCTACTTAAAAGTTTCCAGTGTTTCCCAGGTGTTGGTAAGCATATTTCTTCAACTGGCAGGGTTGGGGATTTTTTGGGATTTTTTTGAGAAAAAATCAATTTTTGATTTTTGGATTTTTTGGTTTTTTTGGATTTTTTTTTGAGAATCGTGAGTCACGCGAAATATAATTTTAAACAAATTTTTTTTTAAAGTTTCGATTAGTATTATTTTTAATACCATTTTGTAGGCTATTCTGAGTTCAAAATTTTAAAATAGGGCTTATAGTCTATTGCACAATAAAACAGAAATACTAAAGAGTGTTATTTTTAATAATAATACCAAGGAATAGTTAAAGAATTTTTCATAAAGGATCAATATATCGTCTTTTTGAAGAGTTAGACTGAAAGTCTTGTGCAGTTATTAAAATGAAGTTAAATTTTGAGAATTAAAAATTGTGACGAATTGGACTATTAACAAGTTACTGAAGATCAGTGTTGAATTAACTCACTAAAAGGATTTCAGGTTTACTCAACCTATTTAAAAGTTCCAGTGTTTCCCCAGGTGTCTGGTAAGTATATTTCTTAACTAGTAAAGGTTTGACTATTTTATGTTACTTTAGAAAACAAAGTTCATTCTGCACCAATATTGTAAAAATTAGTCGTGTTTTTAAGTGTTAGAGTATAAAATTTAAAAATAAATTAAACATCTTACTTAAATTGTTAATAAATTCAAAACTAAGATTTACGCATAAGAAATTTTAAAGGCGTTGCAAATATTTAACAATCCGGTAATTCGGGATTTTTACCTTAAGGTTAAATTGTTTGGAGATTTTGGAATTGAGAATTTAGTAGTGAAATAAGAAGTGTTTTTTTAAACTAAAATATATGTAGGATGCGTTGAAAGGATGGGGTTTAAATTTGTGTATATTTAAGGAAACTTGTGTGTAATGATTAAGTAGAGAGCTAACGTATGTAGTTTAACCGAAGGATTGATATAGTTACGGGAAGTGTTAATAAAAGAGTATTTTGAAAAGTGATTTGATATATATATATATATATATATATATATATATATATATATATATATATATATATAGCGTATATATA
>JABUQX010089044.1:0-15000 GCA_015478945.1 Trachelipus rathkii | reverse complement strand
GCTCAGTCCTTTTAGTCTGAAGAGGTCTCAATTGGAGGCGAAAGCTAGCCAAATGAAAAAGAAAAGTTTTAATTAATTTAAATAGTTTGACAATCAATTGTGTTAAAAATGTAAATAATGATATTAATTTTCTTTAAATATTGTAACATCAATACAAAGGGTTTCTTCACTAGATAAATATTAGACTACGTCAAAGTAGTTTTTTTCAATATACATTATGCAACCCGATATCAATGGTATGGATTATAATACGAAGAAGAAATTTCTCCGATATCAACAACATCTGATCTCTGCAAACATCACAAAAGTTCAACTTAACCTCATGAAAATGTGCTTCGTAAATCTTGATACCTCTTCCCCTAGTACCCCATACTCTAAAGTAATTTGCTTACTTAATACTAGCCAAAAAGTATAAAAAATTATACTATTTTATAAAACAAGAAATTAAAGCTGCATTCAGAATTTTCGAAAGCATGTGAAAACCAATTCTGGTTAAAAACTAGGGCATTTCCACAAATTTGGTTGCAATCAATGTTTAAGTTAAAGGAACCTGGGAATATATAAGAGTGTATAAGAGGGATTGTTCTAGTCCAAGCAGATTCTTCATACGAAATTATGAACATGGTAATCAAGGGTGGAGTCAGAAAGTTAAGCAGAGGGAATGATAAAATGCGTATATAGACAAGTCAAAGGAGATGGTTTGCAACTCAACCTCAGAAGAGTAGTATTTCTTTTGTAATAACGATATTATGGTGATGCAATAATTCAATCCTCAGAATGAAACTAACTCAGTGAGAGTTGGTGAGATGATAAGTTGAAAATAACTAATCATCCTTTCGAAAAAGAGCTGTCATCAAGATTAACAAGTCGGATTTTAACAAAGCAAATGAATTATTGCGTATGAAAATGTTGTACCTCGCTTAACTACGGACCCCTGAAATTCAAGCACTTTTAATTCTCGCTCAACAATCTCCTTAAACCGCAAGCATCTAATTCGCAACTTCATCGTATCTTAAATTCGCTATCTGAATTCTAGGTGTACTAAAATCATAGACAGAATAACCCTTCGCCCATTATTTCCAACATAAACAGCATAACCTACAAAGTTTTAATTGCTTGGCCAATCAATTAAAACACCTCATTAACAAGGCCGTTCTTATTCTTAAAAATTTCTCTAAATTTCATCAGACGTACCAGTTCACTCAATCCCAACACACACAACTTTCTAAGCTTTGATACGGTTTCATTATTCACTTTCGTACCCGTACCATTTGCACTAGATTTACTTGAACATCACAGAAAAGAGCATTAATTTAACCTTCCCATTTCAACTTATTAAAGACCTTATTTTACTCTCCCTCAAACACAGTTATTTTCACTTCAATGGGCAGTTTTATAAACAAACATACATCAGGTATCATTATGGGTTCCCCTCTTTCCCCTATCCTCAGCAATATCTACATGGAACTAATAGAATATTATTACATCCTCCCCATCCTCTTCTTACAAACTGCACGTGTGTTCGCTACGTGGACGACATTTATGCAGCTCTACCACATAACATAAACCCGACAGACGTTCTCTCTTTTATTAATACTATACACCCATCAGTCCAATTTACCATAGAACACTTCCCTAATTCCACATTACCATTTATCGACATTTTACTCAGGTGGAAAAACCAATCAAAAATACTACATACTATCCATAGAAAATCCACTTACTTACCAAGCTATATATACTGGCCCTCAAACCGCTCCAGAAACACAAAACTTGCGATTCTATCTTCCCTTTACCTGAGAGCTCTCCGCATTTGTTCACCCCCCTTTCTACGTACAGAAACACAACACATACACAGCACTTTTAAATCTTTATTATACCCCGACCATTTCATCTCACAGGCTTATGGGAAAGCATCCAAAAAATTCTACAATATTGAGCCCCAAACAAAACCTTCCTCTCCATATCTTCCGGTACCCTACATGATATTACACAACATCAAACCGTTGATCCCCAAAAATATTACTCTCATCCTGTAACGCCACAACGATGACTAACCTTTTTAATGTATCATCACCACTCTGGAACACATCTAGTTGATAACTGAGATCTGGACTTGAGTAATAAACGACTAGAACAAAACAACACAAATCCAAATAGCAGATTCCAAGAGCTTTATGCCACTCCGCATTAGTTTTATATTGACCACAAAAACAATATGGGACTGAAAGACCCTTACGTACTTGAGCATAAATGAAGTAACTATTAACTCTCAAAAGTCAACACAAGACTAATACGGTGCATAGGGTTCAAAACACGATAACCAGTATATATGAAAATATTTATTAAATAAATAAGAAAAAAAAATCACTACTTTGATTCCAATTTGAAAAATAATAATGCGTATAATCCTATTCTTCCAATCAAATAATAAACTATTATGTGACAGAAGTGTATTGCAAATGACAAACAAAATATCTAAACACAATAATATAAATAACGTAAATATCAGCAATGGATCCAATCCTATACTTCCGATTGGATAATAAGGATATTATACAAAAGAAATATATAGCAAAAGATAAAATGTCTAAACTAATATTATACAGCTATACTTAGAAATATCTTTGTTTCACAATATTAAATGAATTCGTAATCCTAATATTTCGATGTATAATTAAGAATTTAGTATCAAATAAAATTTATTGGGGAAAAGGTAGAAAAATAATAAATAAAATATTTTATATTTCTGATAATATTTATAATATGCTATAATTCCGATCCTATATGCTCGATCAATAATAATAACATTATTATTTAATTCAAATATTATTAGCAAAAGAAACAATAAAATTTATGATTACTTTTTGAAACTTCTTTAAAAAATTAACTTTATATAAATGTCTAAGGTAATCTTCAAAATGCAAATTATTAAAATGATTTAAAAAAAAACACATTTTTAATATAAAATATAATTAGTTTTGGTGTATACAGGAACACAGGGTACATCCACAAACATATGTCACTTCAAAAAGATAAAAAAAAATACCAAAAACAAAAATATTTAAAACACCAATTTAGAATAGATTTTCTATAAATAACGAAGACGGACACAGAATTACAATTCATACTACTACAAATGATATAAAAATAAAAGGTTACATGGATTTCGTCGTCGTAAATTATATATCTAAATATTATGTACAATAGCTCAAGAAAGCTTTACTTCACACCTCAGAGAAAAAGTGGATAAAAATCGTGGAGAAATGACAAACCTGAACTTAAATACCAAGACAAAATATCATCGATACCCGTTAACCAATCAAATGCAAAATATGTTCAGAAACGATGCGCAAACTATAATTTAATCAAGAAATTTAGAAGCGATGACCTATCTCCAAAATATGAAGAGTGGGCGGAGCTTAAACAGTACACCTTGATAATTACTTTACGACAAAATAAAAATTATATATACAAAACCTGAGAAAATACCAAAAAGATATGTTATGTGCACAATTAGAGCTTCACACCACAACAAGCGGTAAGGTTTATAATAGCTTTATATTACGTGTTAAAATCGTCCTTAAGAATTTCTTTGAAATTTTATTTTAAAATAAATTTTATCACGAAACAAAATATTTTGATAATAATAATAATAATAATAATAATAATAATTAATAATAATAATAATAATATAACAATAACATATAACAATATATTAAAAATATAATATTAATCAAATAATAATAATAATAATAATAATAATAATAATAATAATAATAATAATAATAATAATAATAATAATAATAATAATAATAATAATAATAATAATAATAATAATAGTATTGCACTAGCTTTACTATTATTATCGTATGACAATACGACTTATAACTGCGTACTTTTATTATTATTATTACTTTCTAATAAATAATTTCACAATAAATAAAATATAAAACTTGCATTATTATCTATCTATCTATCTATCATAATCTTCTATCTATCTATTATCTTTATTATCATATTATTATTATTACTATCTATCTATCTATCTATCTATTATCTATTATCTATCTATTATCTATCTATCTATTATCTATCTAATCTATCTATCTATATCTATCTATCTATCTATCTTATCTTATCTATCTACTTATCTATCTATCTATCTATCTTTATCTATCTATTATCTATCTATCTATCTATCTATCTATCTATTTATCTATCTTATTTATCTAAGATTTATTTAATCTATCTATCTATCTATCTATTATCTTAATATCTATCTATCTAATCTATCTATCTTATATATATATATATATATTATATAATATATATATATATTATATATATTATTATTATATATATATTATATATATATATATATATATATATATTATCATATATATTGCTTTGCATCAAAATACATATACAAATATTTAAGGGACGGGTATTGATATTTTTCAACCATGAGAGAAAATAAAGGGAAATACTACTTTGAACAGCTTTTTAAGCCAGAATGAAGTCTTCAGACAATATATGAGAATGATTGCAGGTTAACAAACATTCTCTAATAACATCACATTAAAAATACCTCCGTCTCCCCCCTACTATATGAACCAACTTCTACAAACAATCGCGTATACATATTCCATGCAAAACATGCAACAAAAATACATAGAAGAACAATGACTTTACAACAAGAAGGAATATACATGGTTTAGACTGAGAAAAGATTGTATAAATTCAGTATAAACTTACTCACCACCAATATCAATAAGAATTGCCAACATCAATATAAATACAATATAAATAAGAGTCCTTTTGCATATATAACTCTGATAATTATAACAAACAACCGGGAGGTTAAAATAGATTTTATTCTTAACGAATATTTAAAATCATCTCCTTGCCAACAACTCCATCAAGAAAATAAATAACAATTAGCAAATATACAACAGGAAGAACTTTAACTCGATCCGTCCTTTTAGCCTGAAGAGGTCTCAATTGGAGACGAAAGCTAGCCAAATGAAAAAGAAAAGTTTTAATTAATTTAAATAGTTTGACAATCAATTGTGTTAAAAGTGTAATGAATGATATAATTTTCTTTAATATGTAACATCAATACCAAGGGTTTCTACACAAATAAATATTAGAACATGTTAAATTATTTTTTTATATATATATATATATATATATATATATATATATATATATATATATATATATATATATATTTATATTATATATATATATATATATTATATATATATTATTATATTTATATTATTTATATATATACTATTATATAATACTATAACATACTCATAATATATATATATATATATATAATTATATAATATTTATATTATATATATATATTTATATTATATATATATATGATTATATATATATATATTTTATATATATATATATTTATATCATATATAGTATTTATATTTATTTAAATATATATATATATATATATATATAATAATATATATTTATAGATATCTGCTATTTGCGGTCGATAGACATCATAGAATAAATATAAATTATATTATATATATATAGACTGTTATATAAATAATGATAATAACCGGCGCAGGTTTTTTTTTTTTTTTTTTTGATGTTATGCTCTTTGGTATGCAACGCTAGGAACAATGGCATAGTGTTAAGACAATTCTACGGGGGGACTTTGTGCATTCCTTCCGCACCCCAGCAGTAGTATGAAGATTTTGTCAAATATGTAATCTTTTAGTCTTAAATCGTTTTCTCCTTTCAATTTTTTTTTTTTGTATTTTCAGTTTTTTATTATCACAGTTTCTATTTTCTTTTTTTTCTTTTGTTGCTCAGAGATGGTAATGAATGCCGATGTCACCCTTCTTATGGGAGGGGGGACCTGGCCTCATCTGTGCTGAGGGTGTGAACCGCATACCAGTTCGTGATTTCGGTGTACACGACTACATCAGGGTTTGGGTCTTTTTCCCCAGGACCCTTCTGGGAACCTATAATAAAGACCTCCACCACTTGAGCGCGATCCTCAGGGTACAAACTTCATAGGATTCAACACTCATGAGGGGGATCCCTTTATTTAAAATACATGTAAAACTTAATTCGCCTCGAAGCTAACGATTTAACGATTACTTGATACATCGCGATGCATTTATAAACTTACTCCTCTGAACTGGCACTTCAGTACTTGCCTTGGATCCTGTCAAGCTTCACTTGAAGGCCTCTGTCTATCCACAGCGATCCGTCGTTCGGCACTCCCTCAACATCTCAGGCTACCAAAGGGTTGGGGCAGCCCCGAAAAGGTGCCCCCGTCCTAGTCAATCTCATTTGTTTACTCCATATGCAGCTCCTCCCTCTGGTGACTGCCAGCTACAAGCATTACGGATGTCAATCCACCACCATCCAAAAGCTCTTTCTTACTGACAAAGCAGCCATTCATTCTTAGCGATGCCTTGAGAAAGTCTTTAGGAAGTTAAGAGACCTAAGTCAGCGTTATGAGGATTGGGTCTATTTCGTAACGGTTCTACTGGAGATAAAAGTTGTATCTTGTATCCTTACTTCTTCGAACATTCTCTTATGTTTCCAAGCTCGCTGGTGAAGTAGAGTCACATCGAAAGGCAGCTATTTTTCTTTAGAACAGATAAGACAAAGGATTTGATTGCTATCTTTTAAAGAAATCTATCAGCCAGAAATATATTTCCTGTTGCTAAGTTGCAAATTCCCTACTTCTGGGACTGTCGACTGGACATATTTTTATCCATGGTCATCTCTTTTATCTGCTGATATTTAAACCCCAATTATCCACTACTAGGAAAAAATTGTGTTTACAAGCCACAGTGTTCGTACGGTTTATTCTCCGAACCAGACGTTGCTTTAAAAATGCACGATTTGTTCATAGCCTGAAATACTTGTGACATATGCGCAGCCTATGAAGAAGAATTTCAACATTCTCTCTGTGGAAAATACCCACTCTGGCAAAAACTGTGAAGGACTCACAGGCCTCTTACCTTATTGCCGTCTTTCTGTTGAGCAGGTTGGAGTTTTGGACCATACACAAATTGAGCGGGGATATGAACACCTGCTCAAGACAAATATTACAAGATCAGGCAATCCTTTTGCTTTACTTGCGCAGTCCTCCATCTCGCGTGTCAACTGCACGACCACATCATGCCAGTAGAACTCTCCTAATCTCAGCGGAGCCTCAAATAGCTACTTGTACTGGCTCGCCTGCATTGCCTCTATATTACGGACTATTCAAATAGTGAAAACAGCCCTTGTTTCCGAATCTCGCCCAAATACGTAACAACCCTACCCCGAGTATTAGTTCTCCACTACCTGGATGAAACTAAGATCGGTTCATCCTCGACAGATAGCTTGGAGAGGCATTTCCTCTAGCCAAGATACTGTCTCGTTACACGTGGCAGCGACTGCACGGTAGAGGCCTGCTGCTTTGTTCCCCTAATCCTTTTACCACTTTACTAAAACTCATGAAAAGATGGGCGCCAAGCAGAACACAAAGAGATAAGCATCCAAGGTAAAGAATTACTCACTACAAAATATATAAATCTGAGTTTCTAAGCAAACATACCGACCCTAGATGTAAAAATGCAACTCAGAAGAGACTTCGCCATAAGGATTGCAAGAACAAGAATTAATGATATCAAATACTGTGAATATGGGAATAAAACCTTATTCT
This sequence comes from Trachelipus rathkii, assembly GCA_015478945.1. Taxonomy (NCBI): domain Eukaryota; kingdom Metazoa; phylum Arthropoda; class Malacostraca; order Isopoda; family Trachelipodidae; genus Trachelipus; species Trachelipus rathkii. Next base: position 7,292 of record JABUQX010089044.1, on the reverse strand, counting down.
GATGCTTGCAGGATTATTCAGCCCTTCTGAATCCTCTATAATTTCTTTCTTCTTTTCTGTCAAAGTGTCAATAGTGGTGTTCCTCGGTTCGGTCTTTATCTTCCTTCTACTTATTCTTATTTTCATTAATGATCTTCTCACGCTTGCATCTAACTCTATTCCAGATATGCGAGTGACTCGACCTCATCTTCAACTCAATTTCATTCTGGCTCCTTCTTATTACTTCGTAGAATTGCTCTCGTCATTAATCTTTCGATTCTTATTCTCTGCTGATCTGGATAGAATTTCCTGAGTTGGGTCGTCTCAACCTTGTGAAATTCAAATTCTTTAAAAACTCAACTCTACACAATCTCACTCTCTAAAGCCACTTCTACTTTCCTATCTCTTTTGATGGTACAACAATTTCACTGTTGACAATATAAACAGTACCTGGCTTTAACATAAACAAAAAAATGTCTTGGAACCTACCTCACACGGTTGCTAGGGCTTTCAAAAAAAGTGGGAGTTGTTTAGACCTGCGAGACTTTTTTTTTTCCTTCTGCTCAGTTGTGTCAAGCTATTACAACGGGTCTCCGCCTTGTATGGAGTAACGTTCTCGATTATCTTTGGGGGGCTCTGGTTTTCACCGGCTTTTGGACAGGGTCGGTTAAAGCAAAAGGGCTTATAAACTGTCCTGGTACTTTCAGTTCACTTGACCCTCTATGTTTTCGCGGCGAGATGTTGGTGCTTTATCCTTTTTATGTACCGCAGCGGCAAGGTGTTCGAGGGAACTTACCATTCGCGTACCACCACTTTTACGACGCCATCCGAGGACAAGGGGTGCTCGTGTCTGGGCACCGGAGTTTTTTGTGTGGAATTTGGTACTCTCAGGCTAGGTCGCTGCGGGTGCTTCTTTCCTTTCCTGCCACGTCTGTTCTGTGGAATTTTCTTCCATTTTCTGTGTTTTTTGCTGAATTTAATCTCCTTCTTTAAGTCTGACGTCTGTGCTCATCTGCGTAATTTATTTTAGTTGTTGACTTCATGGTGTGCAAGCACCCACTCCTGATAGGGCTCTGCCCGTGAGTGGGTGACAACTGTAAAGAAAAAAAACTTCTTCCAAGTTTTCTATCTCAGCACTCCCTAAAGGATTCCGTGCCTTAGCGGATGAAATTTATTATGGTTCATAAATAGAGCTTGATGTATCGGCCCACTTTCTTTCTAATGCTTCCGTACGCTTCCGAGGGAGGTGAATGGAAAACCATTCAACGGACAAACACCGCAAAGGTTCAAGCTTTCTGAATCTTTCTGGCGTTATGAAGGGGACCCAGAATCTCATCTTAACTCAATTGTCCAGTTTCCAAATCACCCACAGCTGATGACTCGCTGACAAAGTCTCCAGCATTAAACTTTCGTAACAAAACGGATCCCAATCTCGCAACTCTAGCACCCTCTCAGAAAAATGACACTTTTCAGGTGACACCTTCCTCCCCGTTCCATGAATACATACCATATTCTCCACACTTTTCTGAGTCTGTTGCTTGGCAGATACCGATATCGCTCCCATTCCTAAACTTGAACACTCTGGTTGCTCTTCCAACGACCAACCAAATCCACATATTAGCGTGAACTTGGTTAAACTCAACTTATTTCGCATTCATGGCGAAACCCTTTCATCAAATACCACAGAAAACTCCCACTCCAAAAGAGGTCGTACAACCAAAACATCTATTTTACGACTATTCCTTACCACCAAGATTTATTGCTCCTCCTTGTCGGGATTCACGTCTCAGCTTTTCTCCCATCTGTTTCCACCTCCAGTATTAGCCTAGCAACTAGAAAACAATGTCTCAAAAAATTTCTCATAATTATTTACATCAGAACACGCATGGCTTAGCCATTCCTTCATGGATTGTCTTGGCACTACTCTAAATTTGAAGGCTTGTTCAACTAATAAACAAATGTACACCAAAAGTGCAATATGTTTTGCAGGAACTTCAACTATGTTTTATCGCGACTTCTTCCAACCATTGGAATATAAAATCCTCTAACTTGTATAGAAATAGGTGACGATGATAAAGGGATTTTCATGAATGTAATAGAAGTTCTCGTCAGTTCTGTCAGACCGCTGCACGCTAGCATTCATACTCAAGTCCATCCGCTACTATGACTCAAATAGAAGAGCACTCTATTCTAGAAATGAGTTTAATTAAGCTGATTCTAGCTGAATTTTAAGCAGCTTCCCACAACTGCCGGGTTGTTATATGGGAGACTTCAACCTTACACCTTAAGGGGTGAGACTCTGTCACGTTCGTTTAAGTCTGAAGACCCACGTTTTCCTGGGTGCTTAACACAAGAGCTTTCTACATATGAACGTTTAGATACATCAAATTCTTCCTTTTGCTCCCATTCTCTTATGAATCGCTTCACCTGGTGCCGCTTTGCAATTACTGTATATGGCATGACATTGTCAATAACTTAAATGAACTTGGTCACAGGCTGCTTGTTAAAACCCTCAATCCGCTGCGGTTGACGATGAGGGAGTGGCTCTTTTCATAAGCACAGCATTCCAGCTTTCTTCTCCTTCATAAGCGGTTTCCGACCAATTGATGCTGCTTTTAACTTCTTTCAGCAAGTTATCATAACAAGCATGCACCCCACGATCTTCCGAAGGTAGGCGTTTGGTAACCCCTTGGTGGTCCTAAGAGAGTGCACAAGCTAACCGGAGAAGAAAAAAACTCTACAGACAATACGTACGGACTCGCAACATCCCAAATATGATTATTTTAATTGCAGCTCGTCGAATTAACCGCCAAACACTGTGAAACAATACTTTCGAACTTATACTTCGACTGTGAACTTCACAACTCCCATCTTTAGTGAGGAAAGTTGTACATAAAATAACTAATAACTCTCCGCTCCAACAACTCTTCACTCACTGCCCTCCGTTATAGATTGATTAACCGATTGATCTCTGCTCCAGGCTGTTAGGTTACATTGGCTTATAGTTTTGCTAGCACTGACGAGCTCTTCCCTGCTATACTGAAACATTTCAAAAACTGAGACTTAACTTCTGGACATAGACTTTCAACAGTGAAAGACGAAGATGTACTCTATAACATCCTTTTTATCAGTTGTAGAGTATCAAACTGCGCTGGCAAATAGCAAAGACGGTGCCCTTAGCCAAGACATAATTTCGTACACAATGCTCCGTCATATTCACCCTTCTGCATCAGCGTTCTTGCTGGTCTGTATAAAGAACTGAATCAACTCATCTTCTCCTCTGTTTGCAATCCCTATTCCCAAACTGGAAGATCTGAATTGGTGGACAACTAAAGACCAATTTTCTGACTGTCATTACAGTGAATTAGAGAAAATGGTTTTCAAGGCCGCCTTCTCCTGTCTGGAGGTCGCCAGAGGTTTTTACAATTTTTAGTTTGGTTTCGCAAAATCGTTCGAGCTCGATTCCCTTGTTAAAAACTGGACGCATTGACATCCGGGAGACTCTCAACTGGTGGGATGGTTCTTGTGTCTTTTTTGACCTTGAAAAGCTTATGACACAACTCGGTTTCACAAGAAGCTCCCTCTTCTTTTTAAAATGCTTCTTGTCAATTGATCCATCAGGTTTCGGTGCTCTTCTGTCTATCATTACATTACTGTTGGATTAAGGTTTCTATAGGGCAATTGTGTTTCTAAGTGTATTATTAATTAACCTGCTGATCATGACATTTCGTTACTTTATTCCAGTGACGGTCATTTTTCTCTTCTATGTTGATGATCTGTTCGCTTTAACATTGTCGGTCCCAGGCTGCCATTCTTTGAAAGCGGCAACTTACTAGCTTATTGGAATATTTCCAATGGGGTAATATCCCATGGTTCATTTCTTCACCACCCAAAACATCAGGCAGTCTATTTAGGGAAAAACGAGAGCTGAAGAACCTGCCATCTTTCTCCCCGAACTACTATATGGTTCATCCATTCTGTAACACAAATTCAAATTTCTAGACCTCCTCTGATTTCCACCTAACATACGCACCGCACAATAAACTCCTGAAAACGACTTGTCATCGCATGCTTGACCTATTACGTCATCTCACATCAAAATCTTGGGGTGCTGATGGCAAGTCCTTTTTACGTCTCCACATCGGACCTAATCGGTCGAAGTTTGATTATGGCTGCGTAAGTATATGGTCAGGCTTCCCCAACTCTTCTACATTTGTTGGATCCCATCCAATATGAGGCGATTCGTATTTCCACAGGAGCCTTTCGATTGTCTCTCCAGATGAACCTTGAAGTTGAATTCGATGTAGTGTCACTTTCTCTTCAAAGAGAATATATCATATGCACAAGTTATCTCCGCTTTCAAACCCCAATACCGTCTGCTCTGACACTGATTCTGCGAGAGATATTTTTGAATCCTCCTTACTGGTCATTTGCCGGCAGTGTTTATAACATCCGTAACTTCCTCAACATCCCTTTGCAAAAGGTGCTACCTTTCTCCTCTGATGAAGGGTCTACACCTTGGCTATTTCCTGCTCCCACTATCTGTCTATCCTTGACCTCTCTCTCTAAATCTAGCCATCCCGTTGCCTTGTTAAAGGCATCGTTTTTGTCTCATTCCTCAGTTCACGGTAGAATTACTCCAGTCTTTACTGAAGGCACTAAAACAGGGGACAGTATCGGTGCGTCTGCTGCCTTTCCTGACCATAACCTTTCCCATAACCTCCCCCCCATGCTTTAATTCTTACTGCAAAATTTTATTCCATAACCAAGACCACTCTTAAAGTCATTTATTCAGATTCTCTCAGCGCTCTCCAGGAGCTTAAATCCCCTATTCTAAAAATGCAATGGTATCCGCTGTACAACAATTACTTCGATGTCTCCACTCTCGCAAGAAACAAATCATACTATGTTGGATCCCCTCTCACGTAGGGGTAACTAGCAACGATATCGCTGACAGAGTGGCCAGAATGGCAGCCTGCTCTTTCTGTAGTTGTTCCAGGTACCTCCCTAATGCCATTCGACAGGGCAGGCCCCATCAACTGGCTGGTTATTATCCTGCTCTCCGACAAGGCTTTCGGTCTTACTGGCAGTAGTGCTGGGTGAGTGATTAGCAAGGGGCGAAACTTAAAAATATAAAGTCTAACATTGGTGAATGGTCTTCCCGACGAAAGCGCTTGCACGAGGTGATATATGTGCGCCTCCGTATTGGCCCACACCAATATCACTCACAGCCATTAGATGGCAAGGGATCCTCCTCCCATCTGGAAATTTCATATCTTCATCAATTGTCCTCGACTTGACCCCATTCGCAGTCATTTTCCTACTCTATGGTCCATAACACCTGCAAAAGGTTATCCCATATCTTGTCTGAATCCTCCCTCTTTAATAGTAACTATTTTCACTTACCTTCAAAAACTGAATATTCTTCACAACATATAATTTTGTAATGTAATATTAGGAATATATTTAACGTAACTACATATTTCCATTTGTTTTTATTCATTTTTTTACTGAATATTCATTTCACCATCTAAATTTTCTTTTGCGACATTTAAAATAAGTTTGAGCCAGAACCCACCCACATAATTGATTGTTTAACCCACTCTGGCTTCTTCCTTGTGAGCCGTGGTAGGTCCTGTACATAAACTGAAGAATATATATATATATATATAATATATATATATATATATATATATATATATATATATATATATATATATATATATATATATATATATATATATATATATATATATATGATAATGGGTAGCCAAAACTTGGCCAATTTGAAAATATTTTGTCACATATTCCTTATATGGTAAAAAAATAGGTCGGTCCAATGACGGTAGCTTGGAATTTCGGGACGGCCAGTAATTAAAAGTCGGATTCGATACCGGCCGTCGCCAGGTCGATTCCAATGTTTCTACCACGAAAGTAAAACTATTAAGGATATACTGTATATATATATATATATATATATATATATATATATATATATATATATATATATATATATATATATATATATATATATATATATATATATATATATATATATATATATATATATATATATATATATATATATATATATATATATATATATATATATATATATATCTCGACGAGAGGGTGGGATAGTGTTGCTGCAACCCCAGGGTCAAGTAAAGGGGACCGGAAATTGCAATAGTAACAATGAAAAAAATAAAATAAAATGAACAAATACAAGCATAATTAAAAAGGTAGGCCTAGTGCAGTGGTCGGCAAACCGCGGCTCGCGACCCACATGCGGCTCTTTGGCCCTTTGAGTGTGGCTGTTCCACAAAATACCAGGTGCGATTGAAACTTCGTGATGACTGGTTTTCTTATTTCCAAAAAGATTAAATGTCAATGCGTATCGTTAAGTCGTATCTTTGAATCATGTTCTACAATGTATTACTTCCGAGCGCATTCCCCAGCAGGAAAGACTAGATTTGTAGTTAAAATCCGCACCCCTGCGGTTGGCAATTCCACCTGCCTCTATCCGAAACGCTTTGCCTCCCCTCCAAGGTTCCTCTACCAGCCGTTCGGTTGGGGAGGCGCTCGGGCTTCATGCACGAGTTGAGTGAGTCAGTCAGTCAGCAGTCTCATTGTGCAGTGGTTAGTGCTAGTTGCGTCCACAAATCGGGTGCGTGTAACAAAAGTACCTACTCGAAGCATAAAGTTACCAGTATTTTTCCAACCAGCTGTAAATCCTACAGGTATTTTTGTCATTAATTTAAGAATTGTAATTATTTTGTGTTGGTGCCCTTATTATTATTATTGTCGTTTTGTATGGAAGATAGTTTATTCTTATTATTCATTGCAGTTAAAAATATATAAAATATATACAAAATAATATAAATTTGTGAATAGAATAAGTAATGCTATTCTATTTACGACAATTATAAAATAAATCACTTTTCTAGGTGCCCTGTTTGACATGACTACAAAGAAGAGGCAAAGAAAAACGGAAGACGAAAACTTCGAATTTAAAGTTGAATGGACCGAGACTTTCGCGTTCAATCAAAACTTAAATGGCCTTCCGACCTGTCTTATTTGTGAGGAAAAATTAACGCATAACAAGAAGTCAAATATGGAGAGACACTTTACAACAAAGCACGTGTCATTTAGTACTAAATATTCTGTCGGTGATGCAAGGAAGAAAGCAGCTGAGGAACTTCAGAAGAGTCAAGAAAAATCAAGTTATGTATTTCTGTACTTGATGCAATCTTCCAACAATGTTAATATTGAAAGTTTTGTAACTAGTCAAGAGATTGCTAAGAGAGGAAAAC
>JABUQX010089043.1:5000-7500 GCA_015478945.1 Trachelipus rathkii | reverse complement strand
GCAAATCTTAGCATAAGTACGAACAACTAAATTAAAAATTTTTACAAAGTTATAATGGAGTGCAATACATATATATAATATATATATATTATATATATATATATATATATATATTAATATATATTATATATATATATATATTTATATATATTATGATTTATATATAATTATATATATATTATATATATATTATAATTATATATATATATGGAAATATATGATCTGGACGTTGAAAGGGAAAGTCGCATAATGGAAGGATGAAAGAAAACAAAGGATAAAGGCCGCAGGAAGAGGAGAAGAATTAAAAAATTCAAAGAGAAAGTGTTTCAGCATCTGAATAAAGGAAAACATCTTGCATCTTTCAAGAAGAACGAATTGGGAATGGATCAAGTCATGTGCTTGAAGCAATGAAATGGAAAAATAGCATCTCTTGCATTTAATAGGCAAACAGAATTTTATTTTGGTTGAAATAAATCGGAAATTAATAAAACAAATTAAATGTAACAAATTAGTTCTTCTTGGGAAAACGTTGTTTTATTTCGATGTTAATGCGATATATGAATGATGGAAATTCGGCCCGGCCAGTTCTTATGAGATTTTCTTCGCAGAATTAATTTCTAGGGCGACAGGGCTAGCAACCGGGTCCTTTCCTTTTGCTTGAGCTGTTTCCAGGAACCAGCATCGGAGGCTTATGCGCTTAGAAGCACGAATCTTTCTAGAGAGCTCCTGGGAAGGAGTTTCGGGGGAATATGAAGAAGATCTTAGTCACTGAAAGGGTGAATGAAACCGCTACCTTGAGTAATAATAACTCAAGGACTGCATCGGAAACCATTGCGGCCCGAGAAATTATTTTTCTAAGTAGCCTCTGAAATCAGTGTTTGATGCCAAAAAGAGGAAGATGCTGGTCTAACTGACAGGCAAAAACCCTATCTGGGAGATGGTATATATATATATATATATATATATATATATATATATTATATATATTATATATATATATATATTATATATGTATATAATATATACATATAGCAAAGTTATAACATGACTAATGCGAAATATCCCCTCATTTGCTTCACGTTTCACGATTTCCTAATTATAAATAAAACCATGAGTATGGTAACATCAAAAAACTCAACTCTTGGCAACATAAAAAAAACTCGTCCTGATCATCGTAATTTATCTATTTTGCTAACTAAACGGAGTACAAAACTAAAATTTAAAAAAAAATGATGTACTTACTTTTTCTCCGGCATTCCAAAACAAAATGACATTGATTCACTTTAACTTTGATTCACTTTAATCTGTATGTGCCTAACTACCAGTTTATATTTTTTGAAAATATTTTCTTAACACTTTCCTTTTCAAGACTCAGGAAACAAATGAACGTATTTGTCTCTCACATTCGTATTTATTGACTGACGAATTGAACAAGTCAGTGCAAGTAAGAGTCTTACTGCGCTGTCTTCGCGAAGCTCTGAGGCAAGAATGGACAGGAATTTCTGCTGCGCGTATGTGTGTAGCATAATGATACTGGTATATCATTATGTGCAAGATTTTACAAGTTCAAAGTGTATTGCCACCACAAAGCGAATGGGTACAACTTACACAATTTTATGAAATATACTAATTTAATTTTATTAATATATAAGGCTTAAATGAGATCCACTATCGTTGACCACCATTTACATTTCATGGACCCCCAAATTTTTTCGCACCTTTTATGGACCCTTTGCTGGTTACTGTAGATCCCTAGAGTCGATATAGACCTCTTTGGGAATCCCTGATATTTTGCTTGAACCAAGTAATACCAGCTCTTCATGAGAGAGATAATTGAAACAGCTGAGTAGGTTCCCAGAACCAGGCAGCTGATAATAAGAGTATTGATGAAGACGTCATCCAAATTCCAGGTTCTTCTATAAATACATTTGAAGGTAAAAGCCTACGTTTGTAGTGTATAAAAATTTCAAATTGATTTCGTTTCCAAAAGAATTATGTTGAGCCATTTAGTTTCTTCACACCAGTTGATTTAAAAAAAAAAATTCCAAAGATTTTAATCATTGTCAAAATATTATTTTTTTCATTGAAAATACATTCCAAATGCAAAAATATTATTTATCAGATTTTCAAATTCCTTCAAATATACTTGTTCCAATTACAAACTCTTTCTTCTAAACAAAAAACTTCTCCAAACAAATCATTTCTTCTAACCAGGTTGTTAATCAATTCTTCTGACTTTTGTTTCAACTTTTCATTCCTTATTCCTCTTCTTGTTTTCTTCTCTTTCGTTCTAGATTTTTATACAAGTTCTAAAAATGTCATGTAAAAATGCTGTCGCAAAATATTATTTATGATTAAAAAAATACTCTATATTGAACATGGGGGGGAAATTTTATTAGGTAGCATAATTTCATCGCAAGGAATTCTGGATAACAAATACATCTCCCCATAGTTGATCTAAGTTATTTCGACAAGGATTTTTTACTTTTATTAAAAAATT
>JABUQX010089042.1:5000-24742 GCA_015478945.1 Trachelipus rathkii | reverse complement strand
TAATCATATATATATATAATGATAATATACCATTAATATATCATTAACAGTAACAATGCAGATTTTTAGATTATTTCACGGTGTTGTGATGGGAGAGTAATAAATAATGAATAATTTACCGATAATTGTTTGTTTATAGGATATTTAAATGGACCATTATTTATTAGCTTTATAATAATAATTGCTCCTATTAAGTGGGTACCATTTAATCAATGATAATTGATTCAACAGGTCAAAGATCGTTATTGAAATATAATGCACAATTACTTAGGTATCCCTGATAATTAAAGTGATTAAATACGATATTAAAAATGGGCCCTTTGGACTCTTGTACACCAACCATTCGGCATAAAGTGCCTAACAGAATATCATTTCGTAAACGCCGTTTCCCCTGGTGTGAAGAACCCAGCATCAGGTTGAATTCAAATTAACCCTCTCACACAGTTGCAGTGCCTGCCACCAGAAGACATCTTTACTGAATTTTGTATGTGTATGTACTGAGGGTATAAAGTATAAACGTTCGCCTCCTTACAGGAGTGTTCATATTTGTACGTTGCACATTCCTACATTTAAATATTACACACTGGGATAGTTATATAACAGTATATATATATATATATATATATTATAGATAATATATATATATAATATATAATAATAATAATATAATATATATAGTATATATATATATATATATATATATATATATAATACTAATAGTAATAGTATAAATATTTTATTATATATATATATATATACTATAATAATACGGACTATATATATATATCATAAATATAATAATATATATATATACGTATATATATATAATAATTATATAATATAATAATATATATAATTATATAAATTAAAGTATTAAGTATATAATATAAATCACTTTATGTATATATATACTAATAATATATACTAAATAGTATATATATATAGTAAATATTAATACTATATATATACTATATATATATTATATATATATTTTTTTGTATCACATTTTCCGCACTCTATATTTATGGACTGAGCCATTCCTAGCCATATTTATATCCTTTATTTACTCCTCAGTATATAGGTAGTATGCCTGTTAGTTTATGAAAGATATGGATTGATAGCTCTTTTCTAGACGGCTGGACTTTATTATATAATATATATATAATATATATATTACTATATAATATATATATAATATATCTTAGTACATAACTAACTAATAATAGTATTATATTTAATATATAGCTATATATTAGTATAAATATATATATAGAGTGTAGGTGAGAGTGAGTAGTGATATAGTAAATCGAGTGAGGTACTATAATTATATTTATATATAATATATCACTATAAAATATATATATATATGATATCAGGGACGTACACATAGGGTAGGTAGAGATTATGGGATAGAGTCATATCATAAATATTTTTCATAAGGATCCATAATTACATGTATATAAGATTTGTTTCTTAAATTTAATTAAATAAAAAACGAATTTTATTCAACTTTGATTAATTTAATTATTTTGATTTGAATGTTTTACTATATAATTTATATGTATCTTTTCTCGAACTAACAGCAAGTCATCTGTACATTCATGCATACTGTATTAAAATAACACTAAGAAGATCCTACTATCTTATACTATATACATTATATATATACTATATTTATATAGATATATTATATCATATATTATATTACTATAATTAATAGTTATAATTAATACTCACATATATATATAATATACTAATATATATACTATAATATAATTAAAGTATTATTAATATTACTTATATATACTATATTATAATATAATTATATATAATATATACTTTAAGTATATATAATATTAATATATTATATCATATATGTAAGTGTGGAAGATTTTAAGTATAGCAATCATGCAATTATTGTATTAAAAATTTATAAAACATTTTTAATAAGTACAAATGTGTATCAAAAAATATTTTGAATATTTTTCATTTTTACAGATTTATTACATTTGAAAAAAAATACATGTATATATATTATTAAAAATGTTAAAAAAATTACGTCCCTAAAATTAATAAGGGCCATTCTGCTATGTATAATAATAATAATATTAAAATAGAATATACGTATTGTACGAACACATTTTATGTATCTAAGCACTCAACTACCAAGTGCAAATGTGCAATATCACAATGTCTAGTTGGTCAATTAAACATTATCAACATTGTAATTATATCACTATAATCACTACAAAAACACCCCCATATAAGTTCTCTTATATCATATGATCATATAAACAGATAACATTAGTTATAGTCAGAACATAATCGACCACATTTTCATTATCACAGGCTTGTATAAACTAACAATCTACAATTCTAGCAGTACTCACGAGAATATATACTAGCTTAATTTCACAAAGATAGCCAGAACCTGAGTAAACTGCGTCATTTCTCGTTCCCATCATACTTACATCCACTCTTCTCTTACTCTATACATACGTTCAAATACTCCAATACTCTTACTTAACAGTACAATCTGGTCCCGTACTCTTTCTACCTCATGTCACATTCTAGTCTCTACTCTCTTTCATCCGTACTGTCTTACAAGCTCCTACTCAACTCCTCATCTCATATGCCTAGCAACAAGATATTAGCGGGAGTATAACAAAACTTTAACTAAACGCACTGTGCGTGTAACTAACGCTCAATACATTTACACACCCCTTATTTATTCACGCCTTAAACCTATCATATTTTTCACACATACATTTTTCATTTATGTTATAAGTTGATTAAACTTAAGAAATTTTAATCTATATCCATAATTAAAACTCAGTTGTACAATATACTCTGTCTTTCCATTCCCGAATGATGAGTCTTGTACGTATATTGACAAAAGCTATTCCTATGAGCACAATAACCTAAAGTATTAACTGATAACCTAAAATAACCCAACCTAGCTTAACAACGACATGTCTCCTCCTGTGCACATCTTCTATGACATAAGGGAATACCTAAAATACTATATTTGCACTAACTCGAGAAAGTTCACATTTACACAGTTCCTAAAAGGATAATCTACTACATATACTCTATCAATACCGAGCAAATAAAATTTTCCCATTCTGAGAATTGCTTAGTTGGAGTATTACCACCTCAGTAGTAGCGAGTAAATTAAATAGATCAAGACCCTTTCAGCCGAGCACATACAGAGCTTTAGCTACGCTAGCTAATACCCCCTTAGTGAGCTGAGACTCCCACAATCATCAGAATCTTACAAACGTCCTATCGACAAGTGATGAATTACATTACCATCAAATATTGAGACTTTTCTTAGTGTTTAATAAGAGACCTGAGCGTTAGGTTTATTTCAAATGATATATCTCAAATTTCTTTGTTTCCAACTACACAGGAAAATTAGATTTTTAAAGGCCTCAATAAAATAAAATAATTAATAATTATGAAGTAATTATTATATGTTTTCTTTTTTAATAATAATAAAATTGCTAAATAATGTTCTTTCTCGCTTCGCTCGTAAATATTGCATTCTTAAAAACGTCTTTTTAGCTCATGTGATTGTTAATTCCATTCGCGCGTATAGTTTATTATACTACTAAGACTTATAGAGAGAGTGGAGAGAGCTCGAGTTGCGAGATAGAGAGAGAAGAAGACGATCATAGTATGATAATACGATAATAAGTGAATATTAGTAGATACTATATATATATATATATAGGATAGAGTAATTAGTAAGAGAGAGAAGATAAATAGACAAAAACATTTGAGTAATATATATGTAATTATCAAAAAATATACGGTCGAATCATATATATATCAGTGGCGTACCTTTAAGGTTATAATTGGGTAGGCAGCTATATATTTTAATTATATATATATAGCTATATATATATATTTATATATATATATATATATATATATATCATATATATATAGAATATACGTGATATATATATACTATAGCGTATAACTAATATTATATATATATATAAATATTATATATATAATATAAATATATATATAGATATAATATATATATCAATTTGTTAAAATGTGTATATATTAATATATATGAGTGTTATCAAACTTTTAAATATGGTCAAGAAGATTATAGAGATGAATATATATACTATATATATATCATTGCATATAATATAGTAAATAATATATAATATTATACATATATAATATAGATATCATATATATATATATAATATGAGTTACAGTAATATATATATATATATATATATATATATATAGATATAGTATACTATAATAACATGTAAGTATATATATATATAGATATATTATAATTATATATATATATAAGATAGATACCGTATATATCTATATATATATATACTATATATATATATAAATATATATATATATATGAATATATAATATATAGATATAGATGTATATATATATATATATTATAATTATGTATATATATAGTATATATATATTTAATATAGTAGTATTATATATATATAGTTACTTTATATATTTATAATATATCTATATATATAATATTATAGAGAGATAAGTTATGACTATATAATAGATATATATATATATATATATATATATACTATAGATATATATATATATAGTATATATAGATAGTATATATATCAGTGGCGTACCGTTGAGGTGGTTATGGATTGGGTAGCGCTATAATATATATATACTGAATATATATATATATAATATATATATATATATAATTATATAAGACTTAGAAATATATACTATATATACTATAGTATATATATATAATATATACTAATATATATAAATAGATATAATTATATATATATATATAATAATATATATATATAGATATAAAATATATTATTATATTATAATACTATATATATATATTATACATATATATATAGTATATATATATATATAATAATATATATAAATATAATAATAATATTATATATATAATATATAGATATATATACAGAGGTGGGTCACGATCCGTTACTCCGTTACTCCGGTTATACTAACGGAAACTATTTGTATTGGAGGTAAACGGAGTAAAGTAGCCTACGCCGTAATGTGCGATAAAAGGAAGTTCCGTTCAGTTGATTGTCCTCAGTTGACTTTTGTATAGTCCGTGATGTAGAAGACATGTTGGTTCGACTTACTTCAAATGTTGATAGCCAACGTGACACCCCGGTTCAAGAATTAAAAAATAATAATTAGGTATATTATATATCACATATATATATATACGAACTATACTATATAATATAGTATATAATATATTATAATATATATAATAACATAGAAAAGATACGAAGAAACAAAGATAATATATAAGTATAATAAGAATAGTAATAAATGTATATATAATTGTATATAATATAAGGGGAATCACTGCGATGGAATTAATGAAATAAGGACTGGTGCTTTCGTAAAGACTGATGAAAGTGAATGTGGACATGAGTTTAGTGGGAACACTTCGAACAATCTGCATAGCCAATTGCAAGTAATGAGAGAATGATAGTTGAATTATGTTTGGGTTTGAGATGGTGCAAGAACTAAATATATTATATTTAGGACATGAGGTCATTAGTAAGGAGAGGTAATGGGTAGGACGAGAAAGTTGAAGATGTTAAACTGCAGGTAAGATGGAAATTTACTGGTATTGACCTGATCAAGTACATGGCGAGTATGTGATAGATTGGATTTTGGAAGTTGTGTAACAAAGCGTTTATTGGAGGATATAGTATAGTTCCGACGGATTGGTGGAGAGCAGTGAATTAGTACCCTTCATATCCTAAGTGAATGGGAATAATCGGATAACATTAGAAATGATAATGGGAAGATTCGTTTTATTGAAGATGTTAATTAGTGGGAAGAATATATAATATGCGTGTATACTATGGCGTCGTAGGTAACAGGCGAGAATAATGGAAAAAAAGCGTTTATGAGCAGGAGGGGGAGGGGGGGGGGGGGGAGAAAGATGAAAAATTGAGAGATTATAGGACAAGGAACAATGCGCTATGCCGATAATGAGATGGTATATGGAGATCAAGAAGGAATAGACTGAGTGATGATAAGAATCACTTAGTAGTGCAGTGAACAAAATGATTGAGAAAGAGTAGAAGTGAGAGAAGAAGGAATATATTGAGGATGATTTAGAGTTTGTAGTGAGGAGTATGCAGAGAGGCAGTATGATATGGATTAACAGGGAAGTTCTTATGGAAGGTTGTCTATTGATATGTTATGTGTTGGTGGTAAGCTTCTGAATGGAATTCAAAAGTACGTTAAGTTATGTATGTATTATGTTGAAAAGGTACCGTGTACTTGTACTGTATGTATGTATGTATGATATGTGATGTTAGTGTATGTATGTATGTATGTATGTATGAGTATGTATGTGTGGTGGAAACACTTCGAAGATCTGAGCGATAAACATGTGGAGAGAGAGAGAGAACGGTAATGAAGAGGTAGTGATAGTAAGAATGAGTATGTGGGTGATTGATGAAGTAATCAAGAGATGAGAGGAATTAGGTAATTTTTGAGAAGGATGTAAAAGAGTATCAGGATAAAGTAAGGAGGAAGGTATGGGTGAGGACGGAGAGAAAGAGTCTGGAGCATATGAGGTGAAATATCTGTACAAGGTTATAAGATGAAATATAATCTCCAAGAGTGAATAGGATATCTCAGCGTCATGCTTAGAGACGAGGCGATACAGCAGAATTGATTGTGAGGATATTGGAAAGTTGCGAGTGTAAAACAAGAGAGCGAATTTTTCAAATCGAGTGATTCGGCTCAAATCTTCACTCTTCGTAACCTCTGCGATTTGTGTGAGATGGGTGCGAGTAATAAAGGAGATAACCACTAAGATAGAATGTGATTAGCTCTCGTACACATTGATAGTACGGGAATTTAAGTTTTAAGGTGATATAATATATAATAAGGAAAGAGATTATGGATTACAGAAAATAAGAGTGAAGCGACGGAAAAGTCAAAAAAACAGACAGGTTAGGGGAAAGAACATGCTAATAACAATATTAACTGAGTATTTTGTGCGGTTAAACAGAGTATGTGACGAATCGATCGTGTGAAATGATAGGGAGAGAATGAGTGAGTGAAAGAATAGGAAACATGGTTTGCGTGTTAGAAGAAGATGGATAGCAAACATGGTGACATTTGTGAAGATTAGCCAATAGCAACGAAATTGGATTTAGTAATTAATCAAAAACAGCAAAAGAACTGAATGAGAGAGGAAGAAGAAATGTGGAAAGCGAGAAGAGGAAGAAGAAAGAATATGCAGGAGATAGAAGATTGAAGGTTGTATATGGGATAATGCAAGACAGACGTATAATGGATATGATTAAAGATAAGGGAAGCTCTATGAAAGTGTAAAACTAGAGAGTAATATGTAAGAAATTGAGTGAATAAAATAAGCTAAATAAAAAAATGATCTATTAAGCTAAAAAGTATAGGAATATAGAAAAAGAAGTGAATAAAAATGAGAAAACCTTTCTATATATGTTCAGACCAATAGAGAGACATTAAGAGAGATCGATGAAAGAAAAAATGGAAAAAGGGAAAAGTAAAAGAAAAAGAAAAAGTAAACGAGGAAGAAGAAGAAGAAGAAGGAAAAAGGAAAAAAGAAAAAGAAAAAAGAAGAAGAAGAAGGAAAAAAGGAAGAAGAAAGAAATTGAAGAAAAAGAAGAAAAAGAAAGAAGAAGAAAGGAAGAAGCAAGAAGGAGTATTGAGGAAGAAGAAGCAAGGAAGAAGGAAGAAGAAGAAGAAGAAAGAGAAGAAGAAAGAAGAAGAAGAAGAAACCACCACAACAACAAACAACAACAACAACAACAACATGTTCCGAGAGAAAGAGAGAGATGATGAGGAGAGAGACGAGGAGAGAGAGAGAGAGAGGAGAGAGAGAGGATCTAGGAGATCTCGAAGAGAGAAGGAATTGAAAGAGATCTGCGGAGGAGAGGAGAGAGAGAGGATGAGTGTAAAGTACTGAAGCAGAAGTGAAAGGACGAGAGACTTGGACAAAAAGAATCTTCTCAGAGTGTTGCACGCAATGAATTATTTCAACCAACAATAAACTTCATCAAGATTGTAATCAAAATTATGAGTTTGTTTTCATATTGTTTTCCCAATACTGGGACGTTCGCTGAACTTTAATTTAGTTTTCATTGTATTTTCTGCGTAATTTAATGAGTGTGCTAAATTTATATATAGTATATATATGTATAACATATATATGTTATATATATATAGGCATACATACATAGTACATATACCAATACCTAGCTAGTATATATATATATATATAAGATGTATATGATATAATAAATATATGATATAATACTAATATATATAATGACATCAACAGATAAACATGTTTGTGCCTCACCTTTTTTTAGGATCAAAACATAGTAATTAGACAATATGTTGAACTGTTAATTCACGTTTCCCCTGCAGTTTTATCACTCTTACATATTGTAGTAATAGAAGTTATATATATATATATACAGTATTATATTATAATATATATATATATATATACATATATATCAGTATGATAATAGATATAAATATATAAACTATATATATAATAGTAAGTAGTAATAATAATAATTACTATCTATATTTATATTTAATATAATATATAATATAAATATATAATGTATAGATATGTTGTATGTCTTCTTATGCGTTATTTTCTATATATTGTATATGTTATGAGGTATTATGGAAAGAATTAGAGGTGAGGGTGAGAGAGATGTTGTTAGAATGATGGAGAATGGAGGGTTATATAATTATATATTGGTATAATTTGACTATTTTACTATGATATTATTATACATCTACTTAATATAAATAATTAGCGTGAGGATGATTATGGTTTTGCGGTGAAATTACTGAAAATGAGTTTGAGAAGGATTGGTAGAAGAATATATTTTTCTTTGGGCAGTAGGTATAATATATATTACTATATCATCTCAATACGTATTATATAATCAACATATACGGGCTATATTAAACAGAGATATATATTATACTATACCTATATAAAATAATCACTACTATTACCTGTTATACATATAATACAGTGCCTTAAGATTATTATACTACTTATATAATTAAATATAATATATTAATATTATTAGTTATAATTATATAATATTAATATACTGTATGAACATAAAGCCATCATACTACTATACTACTATAATATATATAGACCTGCATACTTTATACTATATTATAATAATCTATAATATACCTAGTATAGATTAAGCATATCTAGATTATATAACCAGGTATATTATACCATAATATATACATATACATATATATATAGCCCAGTATATAGTATACAATCACACATATATAATATAATCTAGTGAGATATATTATATAAATTACTTATTATACATATTATTTATATATATTAACTATATATTATCATATATTATATTATTATAAACTTTTATTTATATATTATAATTAATTAGTTATTAATACTATATGTATACTATATATATACTATATAAAATTCCTTATATAATAATAAAACGTAGTATATGTATTTTTATAGAATGTGATAATAAACGTATATAGAGTCAGTAAATGTATTATTTTTTTTGCATAGTGAATACCACAGTATATTATCTCAGTGTGATAATAATCACCCTCATAGTATAATTTATGTTAGAATGGTGAGCATAGCTGAGCAAGTGTGTTGAGTTTAATATATTTAGTAAAATATGTTGATGAATAAAGGAAACGATGATGCAGTAGCGTAGTATAAGGAGAAGCTGTGATATATAGGCAGGAAGGTGGCTGGTCGCAATTCCAATAAATCTCGTTGTAGTGAATGTAAAGACACAGCTTTGAGAGTGCTCGCAGAGTTACTTACATGAGGGTATGTTTTAAAAATAAGAAAATAATATGAAAATTTAATATACACAAACCTATAAATTAACCTAAATAGGCTACCGTTAATTTAATGTCATAGGTCAGAGCTAAAAAGTACGGTAAGTACGGCGTTCGTTACCTTATCATTTCAAAGGAAACGAATAACGAAACGGAAACTACTTTTTTCGGTAAACGGTAAACGATAACGAACTACATTTTTGAGTAACGATAGCCCACCTCTATATTATATTACGTATATATATTAATATTATATATATATATATATATACTATATATAATAATAATATATTATATAATATTATTATATTATATATATATATGTAATAAGTATATATAATATATAATAATATATATAACTATATATATATTATACATATATATTATTATATTACAATAGATATATATATAGATATATTAGTATATATAGTAATATATATATATATTATATATATATTATATATATTATTATCATTATTATTATATATAATATATAATAAAATATACTATTATATATAATATATATTATAAAAAATATTATATTTATATATTATTAATTATATATATAGATATATATATATATTATATTATATATATATAATATATATATATATATATTATAATAATATATATTAATATTATACTATACTATATATTATATTATATATATATATAATATATTAACTAATATATGACTTATTAAAAATCAAATAATAATAATTAAAGTTACTAAATTATTTTAATTATAAATTAACTATTTATAAATATATAGAATTAAATTAAATTAAATTTAATATTAAATAATTATATAACTTAAATTATATAATATATAATATAAATTAAATATATAATTAAAATATTATAAATATTATATAAGTATAATATATATATATAATATATATATTAAGTAATATATTATCTATCTATTATTTAGTATATTAATTATATATATATAATATATATATATGATATATATAGGTATTGTATTATATTATATAATATAATATATATATATATAATATATATTATATATATAATTAATATATATATATATATATATAATATATAATTATATACTATATATATGATATATACCACAGAACATTATTGGTTTGGATGTTATTTTGGAAATATGGAAAATATAGGCCTTCACAGATTTTTTAAAAATTATAAGTTGTTTCCATTTGATAAGTGCACTTTTAAATAGCTATTTTTTCAATATAATAAATCTACACCGACTTCTCCAATATGCACTATTTTGAATTATATAATAGGTAAAATATCACTTAGTAATATATACCCAACACTTTCAAAATGCCAAAAGATTTCAAACCTCCGTTGCCTCCATTGATTTTAACACCATAGAGGAAACTGTATATATATATATATTACTTATATATGATATATATATATATCCTATAATATATTAATATATATATTATTAATATATCATTATTAGTGTAATAGATATACGATATATATATATTAGATAGTAGAGAGATAGATAGATAGATAGTTGAGACAGAAAAGAGATAGTATAGAGATAAAATAGAGAGATAGATAGATAGATAGAAGAAGAGATAGAGAGAGATAGTGAGATGAGGAGAGATGAGAGAGAGATAGAGAGATAAAGAGTAATTGAGTGTGATGTGAACTGCTTTCGTGTTATATTATGTTTATGTAATCAGGTCTGATAAAGTATAACTATAAGGTATTACTAATACTCTCTCTCTCTCTCTATCTCTCTCTCTCTTACTCACTTCTCTCTTACTCTCATCTATTCTATCTATAATACTCTCTTCATATATAATCCTATCTAGTATTCATCATTCTATCATATAGCTATATATATCTGAGCACTTCATATAATATATTTCATAATCTATAATTATATATACTACTCTCTGCTTAGTCTATCTATCATCTTTGCGGTTATAAACGTATAAGGATGAGAAAAAGCTCTACTCAGAAAACCTGAATCATATGTAGGTGCTTCTTGAGAGCTATTATAGTAATAACTCCGTCCCGCTTCTACATTTCAATATCGCTATAAACCATTATATGAATCTATTGAGACTCTTTCTTATAAAATCATATTTTTACTATTATGGGATTATTAAGCCTGAGCTATGAGGGATTAATAAATAAGTCTAATTGATTATAATTATTCCCTTGATAAAACTTATATATCTATAAATATATATAAAATTAGTATACCTAAACAAATAAGAAATAAATTATTGAAACCAGTTCTAAAAACTTATTAAACAGCGTATATCTTAAAACAGAAAGAAATTTGTTGGCATATTTATAAAAATATAATAATAAACTTATTTAATTTTTAAAATATAAGGATAATATATATTATGAAGAGTACGAGAGAGATGAGACTAGAGAGAGAAAAGAGCATGATGTGAGATAGTAGAAGAAAAGGATATTTAGAAGAGAGAAAGAAGAGAGAGATTAGTAGAAGGAATATGCGAAGTAACGAAGAAATATGCTAAAGAGAAAAAGAGAATGAAAAAAGAATAGTATGATAAAGAATAGATAATTAATAATATAGAGAGAGAGTCAGAGATATAGAGAGATGACAAGTGTGCTTAAATATGAATAAGTATTACAAAAAATAGGTTTGGTCATGAAGAAAGTATGAATATTAAAAAAATATATAATAAAGAGAAAGATACAAAAAAATCTGCTTCCGAATATTAAAATTGAAAATTTATAATATAATGTAAATAAATATGAATCATCGAATATTTAATTGAAATATTTATAATAATACATAATAATAATAATTGAATAATAATAACTAATAATAATAATAATAATGCAAATACATTAATAATGAATAAAAAATAATAACAACATAATAATAATAATCAAAGTAAAGTATGATTATTATTATTAGAAGATGAGGCTATATTATGGTCATTCTCGAAGACTTATTTGATTATTATTATTGAAATCGAATTCATTGATTATATATTATTATTATATGATTATTATAATTTTTTTCTTATTAGTTATATCATTATTATTTATTTATTATTATTATTATTATCTATTTAAGCAACGGAAAGTCTAAATAATAATAATAGTTTATTAAGAAAAAATGAAGAAATTGAAGCCTTTGTAATGAATACTATATTCTTTTCTTCTTTTAACAAGTATAATTCAAAATTTAATTTATAAAGCGTCAAAATTACAACGTGTGTCTTTTTGGAACTTTCTACTAGTGATACCATTTTAAAAACTTTCATTTTTCTATTCCAAATGCTGTGATTTATATATAGAATAATAACTTACTGATAATTATTATTATTATTATTATTGAGATGATATATTATTATTATTATTATTCATTATTATTTATTATTATTATTATTTATTATTGATTATTATTATTATTATTAATTATTGAATTATTATTTCATTATTATTATTATTATGTAGAGCATATAATAAATAATGATTAATTATGTGAATTTGATTTGGTGTGATTGTGTATTGTTATTGTTATAAGTTATTTTTAATATTGTTATATTAAATAAATATAATAATTCATAATTTGTAATTGTCGTACTCGATTTCAATGAGGAAAATTAATATAATTTTATTTTCTCGTCTACCATCGTTGAAAATTTTCGATTATATTTTTATTACTCACTCGCTCGTACAGCAAAGTGTACATATATGAAAGCTATTTAGTCTCTTATTTATCATTATTAGTTTCTAATATTTGAAATATTGTAATATTTGAGTATTGTAATGGGATTAGATTAGTAACAGACGAGCCCGCACATAATTCTTATGAAACCTTTACTTTAAGAACCAGAGTAGGCAGTAATGTTAAAAGAATAACTATTAATGTATATTCATTTTAATGTATATTATTAATCGTTGAAAAGATACAGTAAAGATAGATTATCGCTCTTTTCAAATATTTGTACTATTTTATATATCAACGATTCTACCTACTCTTTCACACATCTCAAAAATAACACAATATGTATAATCAATCTCTTAATTCATCATACCTATTACCATTTTAACAACAACTACTACAAACAAAGCTATAAAACAAGATCATATCTCAAAAAATAATATATATTGGGTAGGAGCTAATAACCCTGACACCTTAACCCTATAGTATACGTCCCCTGATATAATACAATATACTTAATTAACTAACTATATATATATATATATGATAATATATAATATAATATAATATATATATATATATATATATATTATATATATTATATTATATATATATATCATATAATTAATATAATATATTATATTTATATAATTAATATCATTATATATAAATATATATATACTATATAGTATATATTAACGAATTCGTACTAAATATGTAATTAATGTATATACATATAATTAAATATAGATATATAATATATAGATATAATTACTATATATTAATAAATAATATATATATATTATATAATATTATATATATAATTATTATATATATTAATTATAAATAATATATAATATTATATATATATATATATACTATATATATATATATATATATATTATATAATATTATATATATAATCATATAAAATATTAATAGTATAATATAATATTATATATATATAAATATATATATTGTTTCATATTTGTCATTATTTATAATCAGATACTCATCTGAGCTAAGAACGGCAGATCTATAAATAGATTTCATAAAATTTCTGAGTATGTGTAGATGGACGAACAAGACAAGTTAATATTCGACCTTTCTGTCTCATTTGTTATATGCCTATAGTGAAGCAATTTTAACTCTCTCGTATTAGCCCATTAGAAAACTATTTGTCCTACAGATATTTTTCGACTCACGGGCTACTGTATAGAGTTAGGCTATTACATGAACTACTAAATCCATATTGTTAGCTCTGCTATTATCTCACTTTGTATACTGATATTATTTAGATCTCAAATATATATAATAATATAATAATAAACTATAAGAGATTACAAAATAAATAGAAAAGACAACGTATACATATAAGATATCCGCGCTTCCGTATATATGCTATCCTCAGAGAGAGTAACAAACTGTCGAAATAGATGAGGATTTTATATATACTTTTTTTTAAGCATATTTATATGAAGAATAATAATTATTAATAATAATATAGAGAGTTATAAAAAATAAAAATAAGTGTATAATAAATTTCATTAAAATAGAATAAATTAAAGAGTAATAAATAATAAATAAATTATAAAATATAATTATACACTCACATCTATTAATAATATTGAATGTATCATGAATATAATCTATGTGATAGAATTTGAATCATGATGTGTAATCACAAAGAATAAAAATAATAATAATAATAATAATAATAATAATTTGTACTGTAGTGACTGAATAACACCCATCTCCAACTCTCATTAAATATACCTGAATATATATGATTGCCATCTTAATTATCAACACTCTTACTATATAAATAGATAGTATTATGAAACCACTCTCTATTAACTCCTCCCACCCAAACACTCCTTACTGAAAAAATGATCGAGGAAAGCGAGTGAGAGAGGTAAGTCTGTCCCAATATAAAATACTGTGTGTCCTCCTCGAGAATAGAACGGTTTTACATTCAATAAATAGAAATAAAACTACCCACTCCAGCAAATAATAGCGGGCGATATCTGAGTACTTCTGATACCTCAATAAATACTATACTAACCAACACCAGCTCGGCTCTGTAGCTCCAGAATAAAATATAAGTTGCATTAGATGCATTAGAAAAGGGGGGTGGGGTACTATATACTGATACTAAAACCATGGTAAGAGTAACTTATAGTTATATATGCATCATAAAACACATGGGAATCGATTATAAGACAGTATCGTATTATATATATATATATCACTATTAATTACTAATTTGATACCTATATTTGATTATTAAATTGCTGAGTTAACAACAACCGGATTATATATATATTATATACCATGCTAGAGGCATTAGAAAAGGGCGGGCGGGTACTAAATCATTGGTGATAGTAGAGTGCCACTAATGTCCGTATAATAATAACTACAATGTGGCATAATTCAACATTCCACTTTAGTTACCTCTGTATATATATATATTAGTAGTGAATATTTGTGTGTATAAGTTTTATACACGAGTGTACGTTTATTATTAAATTATATGTATGTTTACCATTAAATCTTCCTTTGTAGGCGAGTGATGCCTATCCATCTTTCCTAATTATCGTGTATTTGTTTCCTTCTACCTGTTTTCAAACCATTTATTTTGTTTCTTTCTTTATTCCGTCTTTATCATCACTTTCTTTTTTATTTTTGTTTCTTTTTTCGTAAGCCATAAATCATCTCTAATTGTGAAAATTTTTCCTTTAAAAATTCACCGAATTTGGATAAATGTTTTTGACCTTACCTTTTACTAAGTTATTTTCTTAATCCATATAGGAGCGAAGCACTTATCCTAATTAGGTATTTTATTCTATGGGAAAAATAATTAGTTCTGTGATAGAAAAAAAGGAAGGGATTAGTATTTCTTAAGAGTGCTTGGAAAATAATGTATATAAATAGAAATACATTGTTTTAATACATGTGTGTGTGACTAGGTCGGACCATATTTTCTTGTGTGAAAACTCTAGTTTAAAACAATAATTCATTTATTTCTGGAGCTTAAGCGTGATGTAGACGTAGGCGTAAATGTAGGCGTTCACGTAGACTTTGAAGTAGACTTAGGCGTGCGTAGACGCTAACATAGCCTACGATAATTACTTTTTTGTTTTCAGCAATCGAAATCCTATATGCGTTTTAACACTTCCACCATTTATATTTCCTCATTATTATTATTATTATTATTATTATTATTATTATTATTATTATTATTATTTTATTATTATTATTATTATTATTATTATTTTATTATTATTATTAATTATTATTATTATTATTATTATTATTATTATTATGAACATTTTAATTTTACATATCGTACAATCGATATTTTTTAATCTTGCTTTATATTTAATGGTTGATTTAATATATACACTTTATCTGTAGGATTAAAATCAGGTAAAGAAAAGCAGCGAGCCTGAAGGGATTCAAAGGGTATCGAAAGTACTTCCACTCATTCATATAAGCGCCTTTTTCACGCATACAGTTTAAAATAAATTGAGGCTTTTGAAGGAAAACAGGATGAAAATATATTTTTAAATATGAAAAACATTAATAATATATAGAAAAATTATTCATATATATATAATATATATTTATATATATATATTATATAGTATATATTTATTATATATATATTATATATATAATATATATATATATCATATATATATATATATATATATAATATAAAATATGTATATGTATTATATTATATATATACTATATAATATATATATATATATATAATATATATTATATATAATATATGTATTATTTATATATAATATATATATATATAGAGATATATATATATAACACCAAAATAACAACAGCAACAACTATAAGCCAAAAAAAAAAAAAATAAAAAATGTATTTAATAATTATATTAAATGAAATCTTATAAACTACATTCAATTAAATCAATGAAAATATACCCTATATGACTATCCCACACATGCATGATATAAATACACAAATAATACATAATATAAAAATAAGATGAAACCAAGAATACAATCAAACGTGGGAAATAAACTGACAAACAAAGTAATAAGAAATAAATTTGGAAATAATAAATAACAATATAACTAAAAATATTTAAAAGTATATTATATTATATATAGTATATATATATATATTATATATATATATATATATATATTATATATACTTATATATATATATATATTACGAATATTTATAATATTATATATAATATATATATATAATAAATATTATATATATATATATACGCTAATATATATAATATAATATTATTATATAATATTTATATATATACTATATATATATATAATTATATAATATATATATTAGATATATATATATATATATATAGTATTATTATATATATATATATATATATATATATATAATTATAATTGCAACCTCCTGTGGCAAACCATTCAAAAAAGATTGATTTAGTATTGAAACACGCTAACTAAATAAATATATATATATATTATATAATATATATATTATATATTTATATATATATATATATAATATATATTATATAATATATAATATTATATAAAAAATATATATACACTATATATATATTATAATATTTATATAATTAATTAATATATATAATATATATAATATATATATATATATATATTATATATTACTAACATAAATATATATATATATATGTAATATAATATATATATAATATATCGTGTGTGTGTGTGTGTGAAAAAAACGCGGGAAATAAACTAACCATCGCTAAATTGGTGAAGAAGAAAAGATAAAAAAAAACACTGATGACAAACAAATGTCAATAATAAATTAGCAAAGAAAAAAACAAAAAAAAAAACAAGTGCGAGAAATACATTAACAAACTAAAATGGCGTAGAGCGAAAGAAAAGAAAGCGATAAAAAAACAATTTTGGGAAATAAAACAAAAAAAACAAATTAAAATGGAATTATAGTACAAAAGAAAAAAAAACAAGTGTGGAAAATAAAACAAAGAGAAAGTATGAGAAATAAACTAACAAACAATCTAAAATGGTATATAATGAACAGGAAAAAAAACAATTAATACAAAAAAAAACAAAAAAACAATACAAAAAACACAACAAGAAACAAAAAAACAAAATCGCACCTCTGAAAACAAGAGAAAATTCCAAAACTCTTTCTCCCTCCACTGCAAATCACAAGATTTTCTTCAGATTTTCTTCAGATTTTCTCTGGATATTTCTCAAGATTTTTCAAGAGTTTTACAAGAATCTTGTTCTTGAAAAGTCGACAAATAAGAGCAAGAAATGTTTTTAAGATAAGATTGTTTTATATAATATATATATAATATATATATATGATATATATATAATATATATATTATTATATATATAATTATATATAATATATATATATTATATATATATATTATATATATAACTATAATTATAATATATTTATATTATATATATATATATATATATATATATTATATATATATAATTATATACTATAATTATATATATATATTATATATATAATATATATATAATATACTATAATATATATATATATATATAATCTATATATATTTATAATATATATATCATATATATATATATATATAATATAATACTATTATATATGTATATAATATATATATAATATAAATATCTATATTATATATATTATATTATATATATAATATATCTATATAGTTATATTATATATATACTATATATTATATATATATATATAATATATTATATATTTATATATAATATATTATATATATATAATTATATATATATTATTATATATATATATAATATATAATATATATATATATATATATATATTAGGTTTGGGCGAAGCTGGAGCAAAGCGGTGTTTTTTCTTCCCTGACTCCAGGAGCTGGAGCCGAGAAACCCGGAGCTCTGCGGAGCTCGGAGCTGATGTGTTGGAGAGCCCCAGAGCTTGGAGCTGAGCCAAGGAATTTTGGGTGGTACGGAGGGGGTCTGGAACGCTGTAATGTTTGAAATGAACTTTAATGAAGAAAAAGGGTTAAAAAAAATCGAGAAATGGAACTGAAAAACGTTATGAAAGTTCCCTTATT
>JABUQX010089041.1:0-37251 GCA_015478945.1 Trachelipus rathkii | reverse complement strand
TACTTTGAGTAAAATCTTGCCTTTTGTAAAGTTGTTTGGTATTATATTAAGTGATATTTAGACTCAATTATATAATTATAAAATAGTATATAAAACAAAAGTAAGTGTAGATTTTCATATTAGAAAAATAGCTATTTAAAAGGTCTATATCTATAGGAACAATAATCTTAAAATAATCTGGAAGGCCCTATTCATTTCCTAATTCCAATAAATTATAAACATCACAAAGGCAGATTAAATTAGTCTGTATATATTAATATGATATATTATATATAATATTATTAATATATATAATAAATATAATTAGTATATATTATCATACTATAAATATAATTAATATATCATAATATATATATATATATATATAAATACTAATATATATATATATAATGAATATATTACCAATATGTATAGTATTCTAACAATCTTTCACTATATTAAGATATATAATATAATATATTAATAATATATATATTATAATATATATAGGCTCTTGTTGATAGAGCGATCGTTAATCGTCAAAAATAATGTCAGTTATCGTTATCGTTACTCCGTTACCGGAAAAAGAAATTCCGTTATCGTTATTCCGTTTTTTTTGAAAATGAAAGAGTAACGAGCGCGATGACTCCGGTTATACTTTTAGCTATTAACTGACTATATAACTAATAAATTACAGGTTAACCTATAGGTAATTATTAGCGTTCTGTGATTATTAATATTATTTTCACTAATATAATTATCATTATTTATAAATAAAACTATTTTATACTCACTACTCTCATGTAAAATACTACCTAGCGCACTACTAAATACTTTTGACTCCTTTACATATACTCATAACAGTAAGATTTTGATTGCATAACTCTAGCCACCCTATATACACCAATATCCTGCCATTCCAACAGAACTCGTTCCTAACTACGCTCTGCATCATCCGTTTCCTTTTCTCTAAATATATTATAACTAAATATAAAACTTCACACACACTTGCTCCAGCTTGACTTCTAACCATATATGTTCAACATAACTTCACACTGAGTAACGGTGTCCCGATAAACATAATGATAAACCTAAGTCGATATCTTATCTATATTTACCTTCAAACATCTTTACACACCCTGCCAATCTCTCTACCCAACTCCTCCTAAACTTACTTTCAGAATTCACGCCACAAACCAATTCTCATACCTCGATACATTAATGTTTTATAAGTAGACAAACCCTACATTACTCTCCATTAATTCATAAACAACATCTCCTCTCACCCCACCTCTATATTCTTTATCATAACCTCCAATCCACGTATACAAATTGTATAATAACCAGATAAGGACAACCACATCAATGCCTCACTCCGCAATATTAATATTAAAACAATCTTTCAATGACATTTATTCTTAAACACGCATCACTATCAACATACATTACATTGCTTTTTATAATTTTTTTATTACTTCTTTACAGGTTTACTATTCATCTAAAATACATACTGCAATTAAAATTTGATAATTTCTCAAGGGAAAAATGTGACACAAAAAATGATATTTCACAGCTCAAATTGAAGTAGGTAAAATAAAAAGGGTACATATTATGAAACTTTTTCAACATTAAATTGAAAAAATGGTACAAGAAAGATACCAAAGTATCTGTTTATTATCAACATTAAATTGAAAAAAAGAGTAAACGGTACCTAATTATGAGCTGCCAACATTAAAATTTTAAACCAGGAAAAAAAGTGACTAAATTATTTAAACTTTGTTACGTTAAACCCAGGGAAAAATATCTAAGGAATTAATAACATTAATGAAAACTATGATTTAAAAAATTTTATGTATATTAAATATATTTAATTAACATTTAAATTTAAACCTTAATAGTTATAAATTTATATTAAATTTTAAATACACATAATAACAAAATTATCTAAATATATAAGCTTGTACAATTTTAAAACTTAGTTACACATTAAATTTAATATTACCAACAGTTTAAAACTAATTAAATCGAATTAAATAAACCTAATAAATTTATAATTTTATATTTTATAATTTGTTAGGTATTTATAAAATTTAAACATTACATTTAAACCATAATTAAATTTAAATTAAATATTTATAATACCTAACAAATTATAAAATTAATTAAACATTAAATTTCACTATACACAAACTATTCGCTGTTTACATTGAATAAAATACCTAACATAAATTATAAAAATATAAACATTAAATTTAAACCTAATAAATTTAAATACCTAACAAATTATAAAAATATAAACATTAAATTTAAACCTAGGTAAAAGAAGGTTAGCAAATTTTGAAAACTTTATATTAAAAAAATTACGCATACAAACATTAAATTATATCGATTAGTTTAAAACTCTAAAATGATTATCGTTAAATTCTAAAATTGATTACAAACCGTCAGATTTAGTAATGATAGCATGACAGATAAAACTTAGTCTGTTTAATCACATTTGAGTGGAGAAACGATTGTATAAACCTATTTTCTGATTAATACAAGATCATTTATTTTCATAACAATTCTTCTTTTATAAAGTATTATCGTTATTGATTGGGCCTACTAGGAACGTAACCAAAGCCAGAGGAATGTGATTTTAGCCGCGAATATTCAACTTTAATTAATGGACATTACCTAACTATGTTCGCAAATTCTCCATTTTTCAAAGATCACAACATATTACCTACTCTTCTACTATTTTTCTATACCTAAGGCAGATTGAATGCACAAGTTAAAAACTCATTCTATAATAAGGATTGATAGATCAATCACCAAATAAACACACGATCGGATCGTTTCCCTATACAGTACACTCATATACTATCACTCTACTAACGTACCTACTATATAAAATACGTTACAGTACTAACTCTATATACTTAATAATATAACATATATCTAATACCTATTAATATTACAGTTCTATTGGAAAATTTTTGCTGTCAACTCTAGTTCATAGCTAGCTCTGTAATTATGAAGCACTGATTCTTCCGATTGTTATTTAAATTCTAAAAATCTTTTCAATAATAATAATAATCCCTTCACAATCAACTTGATTTTCCTGATAATTTTATTTTCCCCTTAACAAAATCTTGATACTGCTTGTACATTCATTGATAGCGTGGTATGCAATAAAGGCAAAATGTTAGTGATTCTTAGCCCCAATTCATAAAATGCGATATAACTACGGAACTGTGAGCAGTAATCTCATAGCTTTATTTTTCATTTTCAGTGTGTAATGAAGCAACGAACTCTATTAAATGATAACCAATATCTTCATAAGTCAATAAATCGCAAACACCACCTTTTACTATTAAATTTCTTTTTTCACTTATTATAAGGCGTCACCTATATTTTACATTAATAGGACTTTGCACTGGTATGGGGATATAATTGAGCGTCTATAAATTCTTTCAAAATAGGAAAGTACTTTCCAAATTTTACACTCTCTATATTTTAAGCATAGAACCCCACAATTGTCTTATATAAACAACAGCTATCTGTGAGATTCTAATAAAGTACTCAGTATATCATTTTCACATAATGTCGATACTAAACAAGTCTAAAATATACTTGATTAAAAGTTGGTATTCAATGCCTACTATTTGAAATTC
The DNA here is from genome assembly GCA_015478945.1 of Trachelipus rathkii. Classification (NCBI taxonomy): domain Eukaryota; kingdom Metazoa; phylum Arthropoda; class Malacostraca; order Isopoda; family Trachelipodidae; genus Trachelipus; species Trachelipus rathkii. The sequence goes on along the minus strand of JABUQX010089041.1, from coordinate 33,616 downwards.
TTAATCTATAATTTTGTATAATTAATTTTACTATATTATATATATAAGTAAATAAACATGAAAATATCTATCTTTACGAAGTTTTCATCAGTCAAGAAAGTATCATCAATATTAATTACATTAAATATATTTAAAAGGTTCGTTACATATAATAAAAATAATCGTCATTTAAGATGACGACAATTATCATTTATGAGTGATATTCAGATTAATTTCAAATAATACTAGACTTCGATTTCAGAACAATTAAATATCTTAATCATACCCAATATAACGGTCGATGAGTAAATCTAAGAGACTTATTGATAAATCAATCAGAAGATGACGATACAAATGTTAGAATATATCACACCGTTATACTCATTGTATACTGAAATATATCATATATATCATATATATATACTAAGTACGTTGGATACTCCCGGTTATTTATTGTTAAAACAAGTAATTATAATATATAAACGATCCGTAATAATCCCTAGAAATAAATTCCTCGAATTTTTTATGTGTATAAAACACATATAAATTTTATTTACAATTCATTTGTTAACTCTTTTGTTGTCTTGTACGTGATTACCTTAATTTCATATCAAACAAGATAAAATATTTAAAAGGGAACTCAATACCTACCCTCACTATGAGAAAGGTCGATCCTTTATCTAAACACGTTTGTACGATACAGTATTCTACGAATACTAATAATTAGCTCACTATCATTTGGATTATCCTTAAACAAAGATTTGTTCAGATTTGGAAAGTCTATTTTAAATCTTTATTCTGATCGTCAGTTTGTTATCACAAGGAACGCTCTACTGAAGATCTTTCACTTTCCTATAATTCAAATTGATCCGTTATTGTATTATTGCATGCAGTTACTAATTCTTTACATGACTCTAAATCGTGCAGATATAATGGATACGTATAGGAAATTATTGTATTGGACCTTGATCCAAATTTGATGCTTCAAGATCGTGTTTCAACAGAAGCTTCCGAATTGCTTTTAGATATATTATTGAACGCAATATTTGTTTGACCATGTTGACTATAATTTCTCTTCTATATAATGTAATATTCACTTCGAATATCGAGATTCAAACATCTGATAAGAATATTTCTTAAATAAAGCCGCATATTACTTACATAATTTCGGCTATATCTTCGTCCAATTATATATTGTGAATAACTGAAATAAAAACTAATAATTCTATCTATTATATTAATTATAAATATAATTATATTTAAAAATTATTATCTAATTCAAGTTTGATATAATTATTATTTTTCTAAATTATATTTATTAAATTATTATTATTTAAAATTTTATTATTATATCATAATACATATATTATTATTATATTATAGTAATTATTCATTATTTATATATAATATATTATTATTATATATTAATATTATATAATATTATAATAAGTTCACTAACATTATATAATTCTTACTGCAAGAAATAATTAACTAATATGAAATATATAATCTTATAATGTTAAAGGTCATAATGCCGAGTGCTCGTTGTATTTTGTCGAAAATCATATATATTGAAAATTACACAATTGGCATTATTTAGAATGATAGAAGTTTATTGAGTGTATATTTTAGATAATTTAAATTTCTCGATTTAGTGCTTATTGATTATTTGATTCATAATAACAATACACTCTTGCAGAAGATATCATTTATTATTGATTACTCATACTAATTAGGTCATCTCTGTGATTATTGATTATAAAGTATTACTCTCTTTGTCATATCATCAAAAAAAACTCTCTCTCTCTACTCATTCTCTCTCTAACAAACTCTTATCTCTCTCTCTCTCTTACTTACAATGAACGTCTCATTCATCGTATCTCTATACCCATTAATCTATCCTCCTCATTTCTTCTCTTCATTCTCTTCTCTCATTCTATTCTTCTCTCTAGTGAACATGAAAGTTTGTCAATAAAGAACTAATTAGTTTATTTTGTATTTATCTCTTAATTCCTAATTATCTTTTTATCTTATTGCTTTCTTCTCTTCAATTTACATTTATTATTATTTCTTCTCTTCAATGCATCACACATCGATTATCTTCTTTATTTATTCTTCTTCTCTTGTACTCTATCTTCTTCTTCTTCATTACTTTCTTCTCTCTCCTTGCTATCATCTGTTAATCTTTCTATCTATTCTTCTTTATTAATTTGATTCTATTAGTTAAATCTTATTTAACTTTTACATATTTTCATATAATAATATATTTCATAAATAATATAATAATAAATAACTAATATTCTTATGTAAAAGCACTGATAGGATTACCCTTTTCTAAACTATTACCTAATAATATATATCTCACTATTTATACTTATATTACTTAATTACTTTTATTCAATATTTATTAATAATACTAAATAATAACTATTTTTATTTTCTTTCAATTTATAACTATATTATCTATTTTACTTTTGAATGTATCAATTACAATGATTAATTTATTTAATTCTTATAAATATTACATATTAATTACATTAATTATATTCACAATATTTTAATTAATATCTTTACATTTTATATTATCAATTCGTAATACAATATCTAATCTATATAACTAATTACATATACTTACATTACATTTATCATATCTTTACTATTCTTATGATCCCATCTGTCCTATATGCATTTTATATTAAATCAAAAATCATGTATACAAAATTATAAATCTATACTATATTCACATTACTTCTTATCTATCATATTACATATACTTATATCTAAGTATTTAGAAAAATGTATGATGAACCTAATTGACTGCAAACTTTCTTCTTGATAAAAGAAGCAAAACATTATATTCTAAAATAATATATTACACACTCAATATTTCCTATTAAACTATTAAATTTACATACTCAAATATTCATAAGTTTAATACATTACTATAATTATAATATGATATAATAATAAATAATAATATATTATAGTGAATTATAATAAATATATACATAAACACTAAAATAATAATACTGATATCTCATGAGTATCTGATTTTGGCTCTCCCTATGATATTTCCGTTCCATTTCTTCTTGTACTTGAAACTGTCATCAACGACACAAAAATCTTTACGTTTTAGTTTTTGTTAACTAATTCAGAAGCGTAGAAGAGTATAATAGATTTACTTTGATACCATGGAAGAAATATTGAAATATAAATACTAAATAATAAATAATAAATAATAAATAATAACTTAATAAGATATTTAAATAATAAAGATTTAAAAAATAAAATATAAAAAAATAAAAAACAACCTAAATTCATTAACATAAGAATTCTATAAAAAGAAATAAAAACATTTATATAATAAAAAGAGAAATATTAATGAAATACGGATCATGAAATTTAAGAAAAGATAATTAACTCTGTTGGTAATTTAAGAATAAAAAATAAAACATTCATAAAATAAATTATAACTAAAAGATTTTATAAAAATTAAAAAATATTTATTAAATTAAATTTAATATTTATGCTTTTAAGAACAAAAGTAAAAAAACTACATAATAAAAAATTTTATTATAGAACATATCCAATAAATCAAACAAATTAAATTATACAACAAAGCTTTGGACAAATAAAAAATAAACATATAAAACAGCCACTAATTTACACTACAATCAAATAAAATATACAAAATAAAAAACTACAAATAAGCAACAATCTAATCTTACAATACATTTTCATCCAAACATCATACTACAATATAATCTCAGACACTATACAATCAATACTCAATATCTACTAACAATCATAAAATAAAAACTGAAATAACTAAATACTTAACATTCACAATAGCATATATCACATACATCATATATAAAACATTCTATAACCCAACACAATATTTTCAATAGGCCTATAATATAACTAAATATAAAATTCAACATAATAAATCTCTTGCAAAATAATTAAACCAGACAATATAATAAAAAATAAAACCATTTATTTCTACAAAGAAGTTCAGGCGAGTAGAACAAACTAAAGATAATAAATTAATTATTATTATTATTATTATTCATCCTATTTATTATTATTATTATCTATTCATTCCTATTTATTATTACTTACTTATTATTATTATTATTTATTTTTATCTACTTACTTCATTTTTTTATTTATTTATTCTCATCTTCTCATTATTATTATTTATTGTTGCTATTGCTTTCGCTCTGTTGTTGTTGTTGTGTTTCTCGTTCATATATTGTAGAAACTTATTTGGGTGATCCTTCTCCTTGATCAGATATAATAACTATCCAATTTATAGTTATATAGTATACCTCATTTTAATATAGTTATTTAATTCTATATTCTATATAATTCTCGTTTAATACATTATTAATTTTATACTAATGATATAATTAATTAAGTTTGAATATTAATTTTCTAAAACTATTATTAAATTATTTAGTCTCAATATTAAATAATATTCAAATAACTTGATTATATCATAGCTTTGTCTATTTGATTAATTAATAAATTAGACTCAATATTAATGATTAATAATATTAATATTAATCATTAAATATAATATCTTCAATATCACACAACCCAATCCTTATTTCACTATTCGGCACATCCCTATTAATTATTAATAATATATATAAATATTCACATATTATCTAATATTAATATAATTAATCATTAATTTATTAATAAGAAGAATATTAATTATTAACATCTTAATTTTATTAACTATTATTAATATCTAACATCAACCGTAATATAGTAAATTATTTAACCACTAATATTAGAGTTAATCAAACTATTAGTAACAAACAGTTTCATTTTAATATATAGAAAACCTCTGGAAATATTCCAAAACTGGACGCACTTCTCGTGAGCTCTAAAAGAGAGCTGGTTCTAAGAACTATTTTTGCTCCTTAAACATGTGAACTTGTCAATACACCCGATATCTTATACCATCTTATTATGGTTACACTATACATCACACGTAACTGTTACGATATCATACCACTTTCTCCTTCCACGTCTACCTTCACGTATACTTACTCTTTATACTTATCATACTATCATACTTTATATTAATATACTCTACTCTATTCTATTACTATATCATATCTATCTGCTCATTTTACCTTAGTCTCACCATTACTAACACTTATTATATACTACTAACCTACTAACTACTTCTACTTCTCATCCCTATCTCTTCTCTCTCATCTCAGACCTCTCACTCCCTTATCATCATTCATCTACATTCTTCTCACCTTCTATACTTTCTCGCTCTTACTCACTCCTTCATTTACTACCTAACTTATTATGATAACTTATAATATGACATATATCACTATATTCCCTCTTCTCTTATAAATTACTTAGTATAAGTTATAATAATACTCGGCCATAATGTAGTACATTCAAAACATAAATATATAGGTCAAATATAAATGACTAAGCGGTATAACCTATTTAAAACCGCTAATGTACTCAAATGACATTTCAAAATTTATTATATTATTGTGAAGTAGACAATCTTCAAAATAATGATAGCTGATAAATTAATTTATCATTATTATCTATATCGTTTCTTCTTCATATTATTTTCCTTAACTGAAGAACTGATAAAATATACATATAATACTCTATGTATTTAATTAAATAATTGCAGATGATAGTATATTATATCGTGAGGGATTGATTACATGATATTGCCTATCTGATATATTGATATGTAACCTCATCTGTTAACTTCTCACTGTATATGATAGTGAGTTATGTATTCAATACTATGTATGCTATGAAAACTGTATAGTATATATTCTTTATTAGACATAGTATATATGTACCTACATGATAATGAGTTATGAATTTGTTCCAACTATTTGAATATGCAATGTATCTATGATATACTGAAGTAATTTAAATGATACGCTATATAAGTGCGCTGATATTATAGATCATATGCAAAAAAGTATCCACACAAGAGCCCAGATTGGAGTAGAGTGATACTGAAAGAGACAAAGCACCATAGCAGATGGAGAGCATACTCTCGGTAAAGAGATGATGAGAGACGAGTCCGATAGAAGCGAAACAGACAAAAGAGTATGAGAGAGACGAGGATGCAGCATGACGTAGAGGAAGGATCGACTTACTGATTAGCACATATGCCACCAGAGTTATCGTATATGGTATATAAAAAATATGATAGATGTTATAACACAGGATATACTCTAAATAATGATGAATAAAAAATTTTTAATATATCCAACAATATCTTATTTTATAATTTCGCAACATACCCACACTAACTATGTTCTATCCGAAATATATGCTCACGAACATACTGTACTTCTCATTGTGATGACTTATATCAAGTCATTCATTGTAATAATTTAAAAGAATTTATAATACATTTAGCATTAGAATATATATTCTGATTATCTCATTCTGTATGGTCCCTATATATATTAATAATATATATCCTTGGATCAATTATCTTTTCTAAAATTTCAATATCTGATAAATTTTATATTTACAGCCCTCACTCCTCTCATCACCCCATAGACCCTTGAGTGTAAGTCACTAAAAAAATATCCACTTTCAACGCAAAAAATTAAAAAACACTACAATTCCAAATTAACTTGAAATATGTTGCAAATGGTATAATGCGCTACTTAAATATAATCATGTAGCACTTGATTCAACATCGAGTACCGTATGGTGATTGTTTTTTTATTTCTAGTCTCAGAGTTCGAGTGATCCTTGATAATAACCCCCCTCACCAAATAAAAACCAAAACAAAAAATAAAATAAAAATACTCAAAATATAAGTACAAAATATAAATAAAATAATACCTTAGTGTTAATATTTTCATAAATTCATACTTTAATAATAATAATAATTATCATGTATATATACTAGTATATCATATAATATATTATACACTTTATTCTATATTCGTTAGTAGTATATATATATACCATCCTATATAGCTCTGATATATCATATATACCTATATATTATATACCTATCATATTATATATCAGTATAAATATATATCATTATATAATATACTTATGATATTCAATTAATAAACTATTATATAGTATATATATAAAACATATCTATATTACTATATATATATATATATATTATATAATATTAATACTTCATATATACTATAACTTATAATATAATATGATACTAATCATATATTAATTAATATTATATAATATATATATTAGTTATATATATATTTTATATAATATATTATAAATTATAACTTAGTATTATATATATAAATATATATATATATAATCATTATACTATATAATATATATAATTATATAATTAATATATATTATATATCTATATATTTATATATATTAATATATATCTATATTATTATACTATATATACTATATATATACATAATATATATATATAATAATACTAATATTATAATATATATACTATATATTATATATATAATATACGTATTAAGATATACTATATATATATATATATATATATATTATATATTAATATATATATAATATATATAAATATATTAATATATACTATACTATATATAGATATTATTAATATATACTGATTATATAACTTATCATAAATTATGTTAATTATAATTCTAATATAATTGTATGAGATATGTATGCAACGTACAAAATATGGATACACTCCTGTTATGAGGATCGAAACGTTGGTAATATAGTTATAAGTATTCAATCATTATCGCTCTAGACGCGTACAACAACGCTACACTTCACAAAATGTCATCTCTTTATGTAACATGATGTCGTCATTCTCTCTAGCGAGTGGCGCAGTCAGGTGCAACTGCGCATAACTGGTGTGAGAGGGTTTAGTTGAATTCAAAACTTACCAGAGTACTACGTGGTGTTCTCTTAAACCCGTACACCAATGGTGTTCTCCGTGACGTTAATGTTATGAAGTTTAGTATATATGTTGTACCGGCACCTTTATGTGGTTCGAATGGTTGTGATATAACGGAAGCGATTCATTATGGACGACAGGCCTCATTTCAATAGATAATCGTATTTTAATGCATCCCTAACGTTATCACGCCTACTTACTATAAATTTGCCTTGCATTTAAGATTCCATGCAATAACGATCTGGTATTGTATAACCGGTGAGGTTGAACTGGCAAATATAATCACCTTATTGATAATAAGTTTAGTAAATATCTATGATAAGATGTATATTTATATATTACACACACTTAAATTTCAGCATTTAAAATTTCGCTATAAACAACTTATCGGAAAAATAGATTAATGCAATCTATAATAATCCCTACTCTCCTTCTATAAACTTATACCTCTAATATGAGATCTTAGCTAAATGTTGATAAGCTACTCGCTTGACCCCCTTTCTAAATGTATCATATGCATATACTTTATTTTATTTCTTGAGACTACTCAGAGAGCCTGAATGATTTCTTTACGGTTGAGTTTATGTTTTGAGCGTACTGCCAGAGTCGATTCCCGTATTGCTGAGTGGGTAGTTTCAACCTTTGAGATTTAGAACGCTCATATCAAAGCAATCAATCGAGTATTTATAGTAGGTACTTAGTGAGCTTACCCACTTCGTCATTATGAGCATAGGATATATGAGAGTATGGCGATTTGGGAGGGTAGGTATCGTTAATGGAGTATAAGGATTTATAACCTCTATTACTTCAATGAGGGTAGGTATTAATATAGATGCAAATCTCTACATAATGGTGATTTTATAGGCAGGTAGTGACGGGCGTTACATTCAGCACAGCAATAATTCTTTGATAACCTACACCTAGCACATCATTCACTCAACCAAAAATACAGAACACAATTTAGTATAAATACAAAATTTTAATTTTATCCTTAATTATATATATATTATAATATAATAATTTTAACTTTTTTATTTACTAGTTATATTTTTATTCAATAATATTTTTTCATACTAATTTTGATTTCATTTTGTTATTTAATTAACATATGATGACATATTGTCATTCTAGGTGAAAGGAGTTTTTTTAAATTTAGAATATGGGTTTTTTTATTGTTTACATTTTATTTATTTATGTTATAGACTTTTTATTGATTTGTTTTATTTTTAGAGCTAAATAATTATATAAAGTTAATTAAAGCAAAACAAATAATATTTGTCGTGGGATATAATATATATAAGCCTAAGTCCTATATAACCTATTATAAGAAACATATTTTAATAAAATGTCCCTTAAAGTGACTGTAATAACAGTTTAATATGTATTATAGCGAAAAAACAGACCTGAGAGAAGATGTTGTGTCTCTCTCTGCTACTACTTACTTATAACGGTAGTACTAACTCATGACAGGGAGCTCCTAGCATTCCCCGTGAAGGAATACACTTAACCTCCCAGGTATATGGGGAAGTCAAAGGGTAACAGCGTTGAGCAAGAGGTTATAAAATTAATATGTATGCTATAATAATAATTAATTATATATATATAATATATATATATTTAATATTAAATATATATATACTATAATATATATACTTATTTATATATATATATATAAAATATAATATATATATATATATATTATATATATTTATTATATATTATATATTAATATACTATAATACTATATTATATATTATATATATATATATATACTATATATTAATATATATATATTATAAATCTATAAGGTTTCCTTATATAGACGACATCTTACATTAATAAATTTAGCGCTACAGCAATAATTAGGAAAATATAATAATTATTTTATATATTGTACTATATATATATTACGCTAATACCAAATACTATACTATAATATATAATATATAAAAGTATAAATATATCCAGTAGGTCAATACTATATATATATATTAGTATACAATATAACCCACATTCTAACGAATTGGATATATAGGTATTAGTACTATTACCTACCCAATATTTTTGAGATTTTTATTTTTTTAACAAAAATGAATTTAAATGGTAAAGGTAAAATAAATTATTACAATTTTTATTTGATAGAAAGTTAGATAAAAAGGTAAAATTGAATTTTATAATAGATAAATTTAATAATGCAATAAATCTATAAAACCAACTACTTATTACAATAATTATTGTATAACTAAAATTACATATTCATTTGTGAGTTATACTTTGTCTCATAAAATCTTACTCTGTTTCTTAAGAGTAATTTCAATAAGTACATTAAGATGGGATAATTCGATATTTACATATGTGTATTTATCTTCACATATATTTCTAACTTAAATATATTTCCAGTGGAATAAAAAAAACAGTCCTAGTAGACGGCATTTCACTATGAACCTTTAGTACATTATCATGAGGTAATGATCTCTCGAAATGCGGAAAACTCAAATTTTCATCAGTAGGCTACGACAACTTTCGTTCACTCAGGAAATCTCGTAACATATAAATTAATTTTTAAAAATTTTTTTTTGATAAATCTTCATCTCTTACTCTCTTATACTCTCTATTCTACCTATATCTATAATCATCTATATAATATATCTATCATCTATATTTCTCTATTATCTTCATCTCTACATCTCTCTCTCATCTTCATCTTCTCTCTCTCTCTCTCATTCTCTCTCTCTTTCCTACTCTCTCTCTCTGCTTTACTCTTTTTCTCTCTTATCTCTCTTATCTCTCTTATTCTCTTCATCTTCATTCTCCTTCACGCTTTCTTTATGAACTATTTTCAGAGCTGACTACTATTTCATCTCTCTCTCTCTACCTCGCTCTTCTCCCTACGAATTCTTAAGCTTAGCTGCCTTAACATAATCGTCTCTCTACCTAACTCGCGTGCGTGCGTTCCTACTCTACTGTGTTTAGAGGTATTGTTATTTTTAGTCACTTTTTTTAAATTCAATGTTTTTTTTTATTATTAATAAATTAATATTTTATATTATTTTTTAATATACCAAAAACATGCTTATTTTACATACAATGTAGTTTTAAGTGCAAATTAGTGCAAAACAAAACTTATGCACTATTTAAACTCTATCTAAATAAATATAGGTATTTATTGTTTCAGATAAATTATCTTAAAAAATAATTCGGCAATTTTCATGAAAAAGTTAAAACCGCTCTCTATTGTATGCACTCAAAAAACCTAAAATACGTTAAGAATTTTATGATGAATATAGGGGAACCATCTTCATATATATAATATACTATCTCACTAAGGTAAGTCTATTTACTAACTATACTAAAATATATTTAAAATTCATTGTTGGTATAATTTATACGGCAAATAATATTAAATTTTTATACCTTTATGAGTAAGGTGACTAAAATGTAGGTCTACTCACTTTTTTCTAACTATACAATTGCAGGATAATAACGACTATGTTTCCTATTACATTATAGAATACCATCACCTAATCTATATAACTAATTCAGTGCTAACCACCTTAATGTCTATAAGGTATGGGAGTCTGATCTGTGTGTATTAATTGAAAGTAGATGCTAGGAGCTATTATTCACTTTACTATATTTAGATGTTAGTATCCGTCTCACCCCCTATTTTTACTAGCACTTCCTCAGCTAATGTATATACTATAACGTCATAGAATACTAACCTTAAATATTATAGTGTCTACCCCTATGTTATAAGGTATGAGGATTCGATTGGTGTGTTATTAGGTGCTAGTGCTTCCTTCTATAGGAATTATATATAAGTTAATAGTAACAATACCCCTGACCCCTCACCTTTATTCTAAGTGCAAGTTATTATCTAACTTTGTAGTTATTTTTCGAGCTAGAGAGTTGAACTTATTGTCTATCCCAGTTGCTTTTTATATAGTGATATGCAGAAGTTGATCCTTGGTTAATTATCTTGAGAGTGGATCGAGAGCTAATTGGCCTTATGTCCTTTAGCACTGGTGCTCGGTTCTCCATATATATTTTTGGTATTTTAACTGGGAGTTATTTTACTTAGTATTAAGCTATTTCTCTTCAAACTGGTATAACCGTGGTTATTTGAAAGGATTGCCGTCTACTGCCTGGCCCAAAGTGATTTTCCACGTACGCCTATCGTTACTAGTGAAAGGGTATTAGAGGGGATCTGCAGTCCCCAAAACTCAGAGTAAATTGATACTTAGAATAGGTTGAAATTTGTATAGTTGAGTGATAGAAGAGAATAAATGAAATAGATATATATATAGTAATGAGAGAATAGACTAAATACGGAGCCGGAGCCTGAGGCGGAGCCAGACTGGAATTCATTGAAGCTCCTGACCTATTGCATATTTAATTATGACTCAATATTGATGGCTTTTTAATATTATTGTTTGCAAAGAGGACAATAAATCCGAATTTATGCAGGGTTTCATAACTCCGCGATATATAACACTGATGTGAGTACCTCACCACTATATGGGAGGCGAACCTCACCGATAGGCGAGATATAAATGAAGATAACGTATCTCGAATTAGTTGCTCAAGTATCTGAAAGAAAGAGTAGAGAAGGAGGATGAATGGATTAAGGAGTAGTAAGAAGGTGAATGAGCCCGTACACTGTAACAGGAGGCAGGAGGTATATAAGAGTAGAAGCTCGAAGAAAGTAAGTATAGAGAGAGATAGAGATAAGAGATAGTATCTATAGTTAGAAGACTCAGAAATGTACTTAAATAAGAACTTTTAATCCAAGTGACAAACACTGCGTGAGAGTTTTATCCCCATGAAAATCTGGGACCCACTTGCCACCCCAAATTATACTCCCCATAACTTATTTCTTATAGAATAATCTTCCAACAGTCTTATAATTGTAGAAAAAAATAGAATTTAAAATAATAGTTATTACAAATAATAATACTTATATTTTTATATTTATATATAACATTTTTTTATGTTATAAAAAAGATAAATTATAAATTCTTTATAGTGAATGCAATTACATTTTAAGGATTCTCCTCTTCTATATTTTTTTACGATCACTAATATAATAAATAAATAAAATAGTAAAATATAATTGATTGAACATTCTTAATACTCACCCATTTTACGGATACTAATAATATTTATATATAATATTAATATAATATTAAATTATATTTATTATTATAGTAATATATATTAAATATACTATATTATATATATTATATATTAATAATAAATATTAATATATATATATATATATACTATTAATATACTATATATATATAATATATATATATATATATATTAATAACTATATAAATAGTATTATATATTATATATATATAATATATATTATATTATATTATACATTTGATATACATAAATATGGTTATTCTCGATATAAACACCAGTATATAGTATTAAATATATATATATACTAATATATATTATATATATATTATATTATATATATATATAACTCTATATATATTAGTAATAATAATTATAATATATATCATAAATATATATATATATATATATTAAATTAATATATATATTATATATATACTATAATATGTATATATATAATATTATATATATATTATATTAATACTATAATTATTAATATATACTAATTATATATAAAATATATTAAATATAATACTTAATATATATTAAATATAAATATATATATATATATATATATTATATTATTTCCTATTATATAATTATAATCTTATATAATATATATATATATTATATTAATATAGATATAGTATATATATTAAATATATATATATATATAATATCAATATATTATATATAATATATATTAATTATATATATATAATATAATATGATATAATAATATTATAATATATATATATATATAATATATTATAATATTTATATTAATATTAATATTATATATATATATATTAATATAGTTATAAATATTATATTTAATATATACTATATATTATATAATAATATTATAGAGGTATGTGGAGCATCTGTAACTCAATTATCACAAATATATAGTAGTTCGTGTAATCGTTAACTCCTGATTACCACGGAAAAAAAATATATTTATACTATGGTTGTACTCACCCAGTGTTTCATTGTAATAATTGAAAAGTAACGAAGCGCGTTTAACTCGTTACTTTTTAGCTTTTATATCTGAGACTTATTACCAGTTAATTATACGGTTAATATCCTTAGAGGTATTTATTAGAGTTATTTATGTATAGTATTAAAACATAAACATTAATTAATATCATTATTATTAATAAATAACTACCTCATCATGTTTAAGGATCACCTAGCGCAACTCCTCTCAAAACTTATGTCTCACCTTATACTATTCACTCACCAACGATTTTCTGATTGCAATACAGCCATCCATTTACCTCGCCTACTTCACAACTCTTACCTACTACGCTTACTGAGCATTCACTCCGTTTCTACTTTTCATCCAACATATTTACTATATATAATATATTTAAAACTCTTTATCTTCTCCAGTGTAGCTTCTAACTCATCTAACATAACTTCACACACTGAGAACTGTGTCACTCAAAAAAAATAACTCTATATATATACTTATTCTTTAATAATTACAGTTTACCTTCAAAACATTATACCTTATTACAACACCCGCCAAAATCTCTATATCTACTAATCCTTCTCAAACATATCTTTTTACAGGAAGAATGTTAATGGATATCTTGGACAGGGACAAGGGTAGATCAACCTCATTCATACCATCATTATCTAAACAACATTCCTTCACTCACCCACCTCTAATTCTTTCTAATAAACTCACATCCATATACTCAAATTGTAAGGTAATAGACCAAGAGCATCAACATATCATCCATTCCTCACTACGCAATTTATCCACACTAGCAATCTTATATCAAACCACGTCTCTACATATTCACTGAACACCCATTATACAGACTTTTGATTTCACCATCATGAAGACTTATAACTCAATCACACACTATATCTCACTAATAATACACTTTCCATAGAGACTTACCCGTATATATACATAATCTATTAGAGTCTGTTGCATATTCACCATATAAAACGCATATAATATTACCCAATTTTATTTTTCTTCTCCTCATTATCTCAATCATTCGTTTCAATGTAAAGAGGATTTGATCCACATATTCCATTCTACCCTATTTCTTAACGCACTTTTGATTCTTATCCTAACAACTTGTTCTTCAACATCTAATTCATACCTCAATCACTAGATGCATAATTTCATCCAAAATACCAGTTAATATCTTCACTACAATAATCAAAAAACTAATTCCCCTTTTGATCCTACAGTTCCCCTTAATTGGTGAGGATCAAAAATATTGAATATGAAACTTTGAAAATGAAATTACATGCAATTATAGCAAAAATAACTGATATAGGGGTCAAACTTGTAACTTATTACCAATACAATTAACCTATTATGGTAATCAGTTTATTGATACTATATATATTCACTTGGTAATATTCATCTATAGAAAATCTAAATAACCATATATTTCTTACAAACTTACTCGCTTACTACCTACAAGTAACTTATCATCTCTACTAATACTCACTCACTTCATCTCTTCAAATATACCTATATTCCTTCTATATTGTACCATACATACTCCAATAACACAAATTAACTTCAATCACTCATCTATCTATTACTATTCCCAATGTTATTGACAGAAAATTTTTCGAAAGTGTTCCACACAACATATCAATACATTAACTAATACAATATACATTAACTATAATATACATCATATATATATATCACATTACTAAAATCACTTTTAAATATTGACCAATACAATAATATCAATATACAGCCTATAAACAAACTGTATACTTTTGATGTCCATACAGTAAAGCTTACCACCAACACCAGTATATATCAAATATATACACCTCTCAATAGACTTTCTACCTGTTAAATTCATCATCATTACGTCCTCTTGATCACATATCCAATAATAACACAACTAAATTATCAATATTAATTTCTATTCAGTTCTCACTTTCATTTTCTCAATCTCATTTGATTTCATATGATTCTGAATTTAACTATCTTTCTCTGTCCGAGTTTCAACATCAGTTTCATTCTACAATCAGGTTCACTTCAGTTATACTCGTACGTACTCTTTATATATCACTATAGGAGACCCATATAAAATACCTAAGATATATATCTTCATATAACTACACTCAATATTGAATACTCATAATTATCGCATATTATTAATAACACTTTATTAAATATGGATTTTACCAGTAAATATCTTTCTCAGACAAAAAGCCCTAAATATATAAGGCATTGGTCACATTTTAGAAGGTACTAGTGGCATCACACTGTAAACCACAGAGCGCTAAATAATCCCCTCGTACATTCATTGCATATCTACTCACTCTCTATATCTCCTCGGATATAGAGCAGCTGTTACACAAGACTTTCCAAACATCCAAATCATATACATTCTCGATCTTCGCCACCATTCTGATCATATTCACAGTAATTTCATGTATACCTGCAATACCGAGCTTTTAACATTTTCATCTTATATATTACTATAAAATTAGTTATAAAGTAATATTAAGGTCCTCTCCTCTAGAAAAGAAATAAGAACGCTCACTTTCGCAAACAAAGAGTTGGCTATTTAAGCAGTGAGTAGTGTGTGACCCGAACCCTCGAAACCGCACACCGCCAACGTTATCTACTCATTAGCATCGACCTCTTTGCATTATCTTACTCTCGCGAGTAGACGTCTGGTCGATGTTTACGACATTGCCTGGTATACACGCGAACTCAACTCTCGTAGACAAACTATGGAATATTCTTCATCAGATTACTGATAATAGTCACCTATTCCTACCATTTTTATGATTCTAGTTAAGTTCTCAAATCTAGACATTGTATACCACGACTATTTTGTGATACATGAATATAGATAATTATACCCTAGCATTACTTAAAATTGCTCAATCCCAATAGCTGTCATTGTGTCATATACGTATCACTATTGTCGAATAATAAGATAACTACGTGAGAAATATAAATTAACTATCTTAAATCTTAACACACCTATCCCTACATTAGAGATCAGTTGAATGATTTCATAACTATAGAACCGTTCCGTGTTGACCCTACCAAGTGACAAATTAGGGGGCGAGAACCTCCCTAGTATAATAGACCCACTTAAAAAACCCATTCAGCTATGTTAGAGTCAGATAGTTGTCCTAAATTGCTATAAAAAATTTCTCTCAAATTTAATCGTGAGAAAAAAAATCGGTCAATTCCTGAGTTTTATTTCAGTGCTAAAATAGTGATACGTTTATGTAAATAATTATAAAATAAATCTATTGAGTCAAAATTATATATAATAAACCCAAAGAAATTAAAATAAATCATTAATTAAATCAGCGATTTTAATATTCTGTAGAACCGAGAGAGTTCGTATTATTCTAACCATTCCGGTTGCGTTCAATTGGGCTGTAATCCTCAGAAAATAAACCGTTGTCGTATATTCGCGAAAGTGTTAGCGAGGTCTACAAAAATATCACGAGGCTCAGGAAAGAAAGAATAATTCAGAGCTTAATACACCATGAGATCAACTTGACATAGAAAGAAAGACATCTCAACAGTTCGAGTGCGTTACTCGCGGTTACCTCAAAAACTAGTTCCGTTTTAGTAACGGAGTAACAACAAGACCATAGAAGAAATCGCGTAATTCAACAAAAGAAGTCCTCAAAAAGGAGGTTAACGAGAGTGAGAGAAATTCTCCATTCCCCGCAGTAACTGCAGTCTCCTCGCCCACCAACCCTCCTTGTATAGAGAGAATGGCGAGCTACTAAATATAATTATCATAATATATATATAAGAACATTCTGGTTATTGCTCATGTGCAAGAGGCTCAATCACAATCTACCAAACTGAGTAAATAAATAATATATACAAACGTGACATATACCAACCCATCCAACTCTTGTTAAATGAGTTCTTCCGTCTCTATTGTCGATCTTAACTTATCTACTTTCTGTATTACATTACTATCATATATACAACAAAAATTCAGTCATGATTATAAGCTTGAATTTATAAATATCCACACAACTAATAACTTATAATACTAATTAAGATCTGTTAATGAGACCTCCAAAACTTACTAAGTACTTGAAAAAAAAAAAAAAATTTAAATAAAAAAATTGTGTCTAGGCCTATAAACATTATATCCACCTCCTCGCCACCATCCTGAAAAATTTAGGTCACGCAACTAAAAATAGAAAAACAACTAAGGCAGACCTTTTACATCCTAAAAAAGAAATCTCTCATCCCTCCTTTATAGCTCCACATCATAATAAGTGGGAAATTACATTTAATAACAATCACATACAGATTCATCTTATATATAATTCAAATCGGTAGATGTTATATATCATTTTATTAATTAGATTTTTAAATTCAAAGTAAATCAAAATATATACAAATCGAAGTATTTAAATAGGAATAATTCTCAGGAACTTTTAACCTTTTGATAAACAGAAACTATCATACTTAACATTAACTTGACTACTAATATTAAATTAAATTAATTACATAATTAAATATAATCAGTAATAATTAATAAATAATTAATAATTAAATAATATACATCGATATAACTATGTACATAAATAATAATCATAAATAATAATAATAAGTCAATAAAATTGAAAATAATAATAATAATAAATATACCTACTAAGATCTAAATCGCAGAAGATATACTACTAGAACATTCTCGCAAAATAGTGAAAACCTTCATAAAAGTATGCGAAGCATAAAAAAAATAAAAAATAAATTCTTTTATATTTGATATACAGGGTTACAAGTAACCAATGTAAATATCTAATGTATAATTAAAGGCAGTCATATTGCGCCCGCCACTACTTGTTGAGGGTTAAATAATAATAACTAATTTCCGATATAATAATAACAATATTAGTATTAAATAATATTGTTACCAAAATAAATCAAGGTTCTATGAACTCAACAATATATATATACAAAATTCGGTGATATATATAAATTAATTTAATTAAAAGAAGATCTTAAAATTTGTGTATTTAATTAATTATCTATATAATATAAACTATAAAATATATATATATATAATTAATATCTCACTGTGCATGAATAAAATTATAATAACTTCATATTAATGATATGCAAATTACAGAATCTATAACATGGAGAAATAGAATTTTATAGCCAAAATATTTCTTTTTTATCTCATTTAATATCAGAATAAATTTACTTTGTTATTATGACCAATAATCAATCACTAATCTATAAAATAAAAATATATGTAAAGCTTAATTGACGTCAAGAAGTAAGCTAATTTAACTACATGAAAAATAAAAATTTTTATTTAATCTATGACTTTTATTGAAGTTACTTCATTTATCTTTTTGATAGCACATAAACTTTCAATATTAATAAAATTCATAATATAGTAAGGGTATATATATATATCATAACATAATATAGAATTATATTTCTAAATTAATTTAACTCTTAAAGGAAATGACTTATGCATTCTAGTACAATTGATGTCGCATATAGGCAATCATTTGTCGAATCCGGCAATCACCTCACCATTTATGGCTGTATCGTATAAGTTTATAAATAAAAATGACATAAGTTGTTGTTGTGCTTTGAAGGAAACCAAATGATAATCTAACCGCTGGTTCTGAGATATAAAGCCAATATAAGATAAATTTTCTAAAATAAAAAAAATAAAAAATAAAATAAAAGATAGATAGAAAGAGATAGATAGAGAAATAAAGTGTGGAGGTCATATCTGTAGGTAATGAAGGCAGCTCTTAATATTTCCGGATTAAGAGTATAAGCATATCTAGTGAAATTGTCACATCTCTCCTAAGAGTAATTTCTCAAAATCTTCTCTATTTTTATTCTTACACACAACATTAGAAAAAATCAATAATAATTATCATTATTATTCTAATTCTTAATATATATTAAGTTTTTCCAAAAAAAACTATATTATATATTGAATTAAATACGATCTTATTTAAATAATTCATAAAATTATTCTTTCTAAATTGAGCGGTCTGTTTTGCATTGTAAGCTATGTATAGTCTATTATTATTAGCCTTTTACATAATAAATATTGAATTTACTGTAGGAAGAGATCCTCTATTTCTGATACGATAACCCAACTAATTAACGTAATATTATAAGAAACGGAATTTAAAATTGGCTATTACAATCGTATATCTAAAAATTATTTACTGACTATTTATATGATATATAAGTAAGGTAAAATAATAGCATTTTTATATATAATATTATTTCGTGATATTAATTATGCATACTATTATATAAAAGAACTATTTATATTATTTAGAGAAGTAAAATTATATATTTTTTTTTTATATAATCATAAGAATAATTAAATAAAATTATTAAAATAAATACAATATAGTCAATAAGTGATCAAAAGCAAGAGCTCTACACAGACTTGGCATATAAATATATACTCGATATATATATATATATATATGTATCAACTTACTATATTTATCATACAACTCGATGAAACTACAGAAATTACATTAACTCTGTGCAAATTTGTTATGGCAAACATAAGCTTTCAATTTAAAAATAGTAATATAATTATTGTTATATATTAAACTTTACAAATTTTATTGATGTGAACTATATGTAGAGCCTAAGATTTAACTACTTCCTTTCTATATTTTTTTATCATAATAAACATCTTACTCTATTACGTAGTACCTAAAATTATCTTTTACTTATATATAATATTTAAAATGTATTTACATATAGTAGAAATATATTAAAAGAAAAATATTTTCATATTTCTAAGAAAAAAAAAGACAATAAAGTAAAGAAATATTGACGAGACTGCTCCTAAATCCAGTGCATAAACCTTCCACTACAGTACTATCTCTCGCAACGTACCGAATATACCACTAATTTCATCGGTTATCCTTCGAAAACAAATACCAATAATCTCTATTGCTATCGCTTGTATATACACCCAGAAAGCAGTTCATCTTGATATAACTGATGCTTCACATACATAAATACAACAGTTCTCGCATATCATCTACCTAAAACTATGTATATTATAACGAGTAATCACGCTGTGCACTTGGTCCTTATCTTCATCCTAATCTAGGAAACTGGCCTCAATCAGAGCAAAGCTTCCAAAAACGGTCTTCACGAATGGTGAGTAAGCAAGTATTCAATAATAACTAAGAATTTAATGATAATAATAATTGAATTACATAGGAAGAAAAAGGATAGTGTAAGTAATCATTACCATTTGAACTCTATAATCAATTCAGGGAAGATTTCACGTGATGTGTAAATAAGAGATTGGATCTTAACTGTATTGATAAAAACTAGCATAAAGGCTTAATAAGAAACCCTTCACCGGAGATCTTTACCTCAATACTTGCTATATAGTACTATAATTACAAACTGAGTTATCTACGAGAGCGTTAGACCATTAAATTGTTGTTACCATGAAGAGTAATTCGATATATAATCGCAAAAAGTAAGTGTTATGATACTATCGATAAAACCACGTATGGAGACGAAACGTAACAATATAGGAATCACCG
This sequence comes from Trachelipus rathkii, assembly GCA_015478945.1. Classification (NCBI taxonomy): domain Eukaryota; kingdom Metazoa; phylum Arthropoda; class Malacostraca; order Isopoda; family Trachelipodidae; genus Trachelipus; species Trachelipus rathkii. The sequence goes on along the minus strand of JABUQX010089041.1, from coordinate 11,988 downwards.
TTCGGAAATGATTTGAAAGATACTACAAATTTGAATAATTAATTGCAAGCGTGAGTTCACGCGAAAGTGGTGGTACCTTATGCTGTGAATTCTAAACTATAGTCTCGTGCTTATACGAGAGGTTTGCACTATCTTTTATTGATGTTTTTTTCCGTCGAATCTTTAATTCCTAATCTAGTGCCCTTCTCTCTGATTGCGCGTCCTCGTAGTCCTCCCCTGCGTGTTATATAACTCTAACATATTAATCAGAACGCAGAATGGAATTTTGCGTATTGGAAGAAGATGGGAATGAGAATGCGCTTTATTGTCGAGGTGTAAACACTGTAGAGTCATAAAAGCCTTAGAGTCGAAACTTTCAATGTAACATAAGTAGATACATCGATTCGAATATCCTCTTATGTTAAGATGATTCAAGCGAAGCGCAGAGCTTGATCATCCAAAGTCTACAGCTAAAAATTGATGGGAAATCTTTTGGTGAGAGTGAACAACAGCGAGTTGTGCGATGTGTCATAGAAGGTACCAGTTATAAAGTGGGTCCAAGAGAGCTGTTAATTAGGTGAGGCTAAGTGTTGTAGGCTCAGGTTTTTAGATACGGTATCAACGTACCATCAATGCAGAATTGAGCCACCTTTAACTCTCGTGTGAAATGCCCCAATATACTTGTCTATAGCACCTAATTATTAATTATATCTGCGAAAATTCAAATGATGTACTGTACATATCGCTCGAGCTCTCTTTGCGTTCTCAGCGCACTCAAATTTCTTAAAGATAAAATGAATTACAGCGATAAATGAACCTAACAATAGTAGGTTTATGTGTATTGGACAGAGACAAGTAGCCTCAAGTACATGGAGGACGACCCGCTATATAGGAATAAACACTCTCAACATAAAGATAAATATTACTAGAGATCCTTTTGATGAGCTCAGCGTCTACACCAGCGAGGGTAGTCGTATTCAAAGATGTTCAGACTCCGTTCCTCTAGAGCCCTTCATAGAGTCTATGTCTAGCTAAATAGGAAGGGTATTCTTAGCCTATTTTTATCTGTAGTTTATATAGGAGAGTGGTTTGTTGTGTTTCTAGACTTGAGAATGCATCCTAATCGCACTTTGTATAAGAGGTAGAATAGATTCACGGAAGCTAATATAGTCTCTGACCGGATAATCATGAAGTACATCGTACTCATATTCTTTGAGCTAAAAATACTAGATACTGTTTCAACAGTATATATACTCGAGAATATGTATAACTACAGTTTGTCAAAAACTAAATTCTCTACTGACGCACACTAATATGCCTTAGGATATTATCGCCTCTTCATTGTGTGTATGAGATGATATTAAGTTCTTCTTAGTATTCTCAACCTAATATTCTGTTAGATTAGATGTTATAGCTTTATTATATATATATATATATACATATATCACTGCCTTTAGTTATATGAAAATATGTTGTTATAGGAGATTTGTTTCGATATATATATATATTACTACTATATGTTATCTGTTATGATATGTATAGAAACTTAGTAAAGTACCGTAAATTGTAAATCGTATATTATATGTGCTAAATAATTAATTACCAATGTTTAATGTTTATAATTATAATCAATTTGTATGTTGATAATATTGAATTTATTGACTATATATATTATTATGTGCATGTCGTGAGTGTGATTAGAGCTCTACGTATTAATTAGGCAAACGTGCCCAATAACGGAAGTATAATCAGAGCTTAATTAAAGTTTAATATATTGAATTTAATTGTAACGGTAAAATATTGTATAAATTCTTATTTATTATTTTTAGTTAAGGTTAAAATTTTGATAATTTTGGGAAAATATTTAAATATTCAGAAGTAATAAATTTTATTTAACTATTTTTTTAGTAAAAATTTTACTACCCGGTAGTTTTGTTACGAATTTACCAGGTGCTTAAAATTTTTTACTGTTTTTTATTTTATTTGAGTTTGAGTATTACAATGAACTTTCAGTATGGAGGTAAATGGTAATGTTGTTTTGGACAACGTTTTTTTAGATAAGTTTAAGAGTATTTTTTCGAAAGTGGTTAACATTCTGTAACCCCAATAGTGTAAATTCTACTAAATAACATTTACAAACAACACAAATATCGTAGTAATTATAAAACCCGATTTAATAAGCCAGGCGACTTCTTGACATGATAGTTTTTACAATTACTATTTTTTGTAGTAGCATTTTGAGCAAACCAGTGAAAAATATTTACTCCATATTTCCTGGTAAAAATATCAAAGGAAATTTAAGTAGCCAATAGGTTGTTGTTATTACTATAGAAATAATATTAATTGGAAGTAGGTTAATTTTTTGTAATAGCTATAATATCATTTTTGAAATAATATAAACACTGTTTTTGTAGGTCCTACTCATCTGAATCGGCATCCTTATTCGAACCTTTGGTTTCTTCCAACTCTTTCCTTCTCTGGACTATCGGATCCGTCTCCTTTCTCGCGACTTCTCATATGTAAAAGCTTGTCCATTATCTTATATCTATATTCAGGCAGGGACCTTTCACTCTCCTTATCCCCATCTCACCTGAGAAGGGGTGTGCCCGCCTGATAACTGCTCCCGGGCCAGGACTCTTACCTTCCTCCATTTTATCAAATATCCAAATTTTATATCACCTTCTATGACATGGTATATGTATCCTATATTTTTATCGTCCACACTCCCCCTGATAGGGGGCCGCTATGGAGTAATACTCGCGCGCCCCCTATATAAATAATATATTATATAATATATATATATATACTATATTATATATATATATATATATATATATATTATATATATATACAATTACTATATATATATAGTATAATTTACCCCCCCCCTATAATAATATATTATAATTATAGTATATTTAAATATATAAAATTTAATACTATTATATAAAAAATACTAAATTAAATAAATAATTAAAATATATATAAAATTGTTAAAATTATATATTATTGATATATATGTAGTGATATTATAATATAACAGAAATAACGTATAGAGACTTTAATTATGACATGTAGTTATATATAAAGTCACAATATATATATATTAATAATTTAATTACAATATATATATATCATCATATTAATTATTATATATAATATATATATTTATTATATATTATTATATATATATATATAATATATATAATATATATAATATATATATAGTATAATTATATATATAATATATATAATAGTATTATATATATATATATATGGTGGAACTAAAGAAGTTACCCGCATGATATCGTCGAAAACTAATATATAAACAAGAAAACTGATTACATAAATTGATTCAGTAAAAAAAATATTCTGGAAAAATGAAAAAAAAATTAAAATTTTTTTTTCATTTTTTTTATATCTCCAAAACTAACATAGGTACAAGAAAAACTAATAACATATTAAGAATCAGCGTATGAAATATGTATGAAAAAAGATTTTTTTTTTTTTAAACAAAGAATACCCCAGGGTAAACCGCAAGATTGCAAAGAGTCCGGGGTCTTCGGCCTATTTCCCCCTCGGGGAGGTCTCGCGAACCCCGCTCTTTGTATTTGGTGTCGCGGGGTTCGCTCCGCCCTGCCCCTACGGGTATGGAAAACTCGCCCCCCTTCTCTGCCCTCTGTGTCAGCTCGAGCACCCTAAACATATTTATACGCTGATTGCCATATTATGTTTTTGTTTTCATTCTCCCAATTATAAATGAGGATATTAAAAGTTTACTTAATTTTTTTTTTTTTTTATCTTTCCGTACATACCATACGCTGATTCCATATATGTATTCAGTTTTCTTACCTATCTTTGTTTTCAGATATCATGCGGGGTAATCTTTAGTTGTGGCCTATATATATAATATATATATATTATATATATATATATATATAATATATATATATATAATTATATATATATATATATATTATATATATATATATATATATATTATATATATATTATATATATATATATACGAGATACGCGAATATATAAAATTTATTTTATGGTTCAAAATCATTATCTGCCATGGTCTAGTGGTTAGACAATATGCAGGAAGCTGAAGAGGTGAGAGTTCGAATCCTCACTCCAGAGTGGCCGGTGATCAAATCAATATGGATCAATATCAATATGAGTTCAATGACGTGATGTGACGTAATAATAAAAGGTATTGAAGTAAATTCAAGTTGCTGATAATGATGGTGGTCAATGCGTGGAATATATTTTACAATCACGCAATGACAACTACACAGTAGTGAATATAACGCTATCAAATCAGTAGTAAAATTTACTACTTCTCTTTTTACTACTAGTTAAGGTAGAAAAAAGTAGTTAAAATTAAGTTGTCATTTATACAACTGAACAAAAGTTCATTTTACTACAATACTAAAAAGCGTTTTGACTACTACAAGTAGTAGTTTTCATTCTACTATCCAAAAGTAGTAAAGTTAACTTTTTAGAGGTTGTAGCTCACAGGAACCCGAAAAGTAGTAGAAAAGCATTCGGCTTGCCAGTGTGGTTTTTTTTTTTTCTTACTTTTTCAAAATATTTTTAACAGTTCTTGCAACGTCGTTATTTTATTTATTTTTATATTCTATTTTTTTCAGCTGGCCTGTACTATACTTATTGTTTTTTCTTTTATTCTATCTCTCTTTTTCTATTTTTTATTATTCTCTCATCTTTTTCTATTATTCTATATTATCTTTTTTTCTTATGCGGAGGATTTGCACTGTGTATTGTGCAAGGCGATTTTGCGGTTTCCGTCGTTTGGACTGTTTCCCAGGGGCGTGTTTTTGGTTAGTGTTTTTGTTTGTTTTTTTTGGGTTTGGTGTTTTTTATATTTTTTTTGCCGTTTTGGTTGGAACGGGGTCTTTCTTGTTTTTTGCTTTACATTACTAATTCTGGGCTTTTCTGTTGTGAGGGTTGGTTTTTTTTTTTTTTTTGACGGTGTTTTTTGGTGGGGTGTTGATCTGTATCTTTTTTTCGTGCTGGTGGTGGTTGTGTTTTTTTGGTGGTTGGGTGTTGTTTTTGTTTTTTTTTTTTTTTTTCTTTTTTTTTTGTTTTTTTTTTTGTCTTTGTTTTTTTTTGTTGGTTTTTGGTGTTTGTTTTTTGGTTATGTTTTGTTTGTTTGGCGTTTTTGTTTTGTGGTTTTTTTTTTTTTTTTTTTTTTTTTTTTTTTTTTTTTTTTTTTTTTTTTTTTTTGTTTTGTTTTCTTTGTTTTTTTTTTTTTTTTGTGGGGTATTTTTTTTTTGGGGGTGTTTTTTTTGTTTTAATTCTTTTTTTTTCTTTTCGGGTCCGAAAAAAGCCTCACATCATTATTGTGGGGCTTTTTTGGGTTTATGAATTTCTATGTCTTATTATAGAGTGTGAGGTTGATGGGTCTTTTTCTAAGAGGGTTTGACGCATGATGTTTGTTGGTTTTTTTTCTAAAGGTTGTCTTTGTTCTTTATGAAAGTAATAGTTTTGTGAATTTTGTGCTATATATATATATATATATAGTGATGTAGATATATATATATTAGTTTATATATTATAGTAATATAGTAGGGGTATATATATATATAGTGATAGGGTGTATATATATATAGTTATTGATATATTATATATATATTAGTATATAATAGTATATATAGTATATATATATATATGTATATATATATATAGTAGATATAATTATTTATATATGGTGAAGACAGCTGCAAATGACCGATTGATACTATCATATATACATCGTAAACATAATTGTTATTGCTTTATTCAAAACTTTAAATCTTCCATATTATTTTTAAATACTCTGCTAATTTTTCTTTCCCTCTTTAATTCCCATCGCTGGTTTTTTAATATCATTTTCCCCCTCATAGTTGATATTGTTTTCTGATTTTTGACACTTTTAAGATTGGCGTGTGTTTTGGGCAATGCTCTCACACAGTCTATTTCTTAAAGTCAAATAATGTCAAGGTGATTAACCGCTCTAATTATAAACAAATAAATTTTATAATTAAAAGATATTAATAAAAGCACTAATTATTAAAAGAAGTGAGTGTATTAGAAAGAGCCAGGTATTTAATTAAGAAATTATTTTTTTATTTCTAATTTTTTTTCAATGGATAAGGAAAGTTTTTGAGTAAAAACTTTAAAAATAATAAGATTGTGCCAAGTATTTGTGTGTTATTCACTTTTTTCCTGTTTGATATATTCGTAAAGAAATCAAATGATAATGTTTTCACTACTTGTTTGGCACTCTTGAATTTGACACACCTGATGATGTTTTATTCAATAAAATCAGCTTCTCTTGCAAACCGTTGAACTTCATCACAATAGTTGATCAATTAATTATTTGTAATATAAATTATTATTTTTTTTTATTTCTGTTTATTCCAAATCGTCGGATCTATCACAACAACTGATTCCAATTGTTTGTGAATAAAGCAGTATTATTCCTTTTTACACGAAATTAGTGATAAAACTGTGTAAGCATTTCTTACCATTTGTAAGCACAAATGACAGAATGGAAAAAGGATAAGCATTCATAAACAACAATTTAATTTTTAACAAAGACATTTTTTTACAACTCATCAAAAAAAAAAAAACAGATTAAGATTATTTTTAAATATAAGTTATATATATTAATATATAATAATTTTATATATTATATATATATATATATATATATATATATGATTATATATAATATATTATATATAATTATATATATATATAATATATATATATATTAGTATATTATATATTTATTATATATTAATATATATATATATTATATAATAAAGGGTATTAGATTTTAGACAATATAGCAACATTCTATAATTTAATACTTCCATATCTCTTTTTCGTTTTCAAATTCATTTCAACTTTTTACGATGTTAAAATAGTCATTTAAAACTATTGAGCTATTGAGATTAGTAACTGGCAACTCTTCAGAACGAAGTTTGATTCGCCGAAATAGAAGTCGCAAAGTGTCTCTTAAATTAAGTGGAACAAAGAAATTCTCTTTTGTTAATTTTATTTACTATTTCCAACTTTCTTTTTATATCATATAAACTTTTATTGCATATTTATGAACATTTAAAGATAATTACACCCAAATCGATGAGTTGCCAGAATTCTCCTATTGGTCGGAATTTATGAGGTACTATCTATTTATTGGTCGAGATTTCAATAATAATTAAACTAAATCGAAGTTTTAAAACAGTTGTACAAAATAAAAGTATTTAATAATAATAATAATAATAATAATAATAATAATAATAATAATAATAATAATAATAATAATAATAATAATAATAATAATAATAATAATAATAATAATAATAATATTTAAAAGTAAAAATTCTGAAAAGTAGTTTCACAGGATTAATTATATTATTATTGAAATCTGGGAACATATAGATTTGGGTTAGTTATATTTACCTGATCCATAAATATATATATATATAATATTGTGTTTTGTATTTTCTATGTGTTGTTTCTTTTTGGTGTTGGTTTTGTTTTATTTTTTTTTTTGTGTTGAGGTGTTTTTGTGTTGTGTTGTTTTGGGGGTTGTTTTTTGGTGGAATTGCAGGGAAGAAAGCCAGAGGTGCAAACTATTATACTATATATATAATCTATATATATATATATAATATATATAGCGTTATATATATATATATATATTATAAATATATTATATACGTATAATATATATATATATATATAATATATTATATTATATATATATTATATTAATATATTATATATTATATATTAATATTATATATTATATATTATATATTATATAGTTAATATTATTATAGATTAGTTTGCGGCGACAGCTTTTGACCGCTAGCACCCTTTTCGATATGAAGGAATAGAGATATTTGCTTTAAACTTGGAATATAATCTATATATGGGATAAGCTCGAATCCGTGTAAATTTCAAGTCTGTAGGATGTATATAGAGGGGGGTCACCCCCGAGAGCGTAGCCGCTACGCCCGCGTTTATACCCTTTTGGCTTGCCAAAATCCGAGATTGAGTTAGGCCTAACGCTATCATCGACGCCGTGTTCGATGCGCATGAGAAGAGAGAGCGAGCCGAGCGGCGCGCGCGTGCGTGCACGAATACAGATCGATGTTATTAGTTATTATTATTACGTCGAAGATTCGATTTCCGAAGGAAATCGAATCTGAGTCGAAAAACGATCCCTGTAAGGGATCGTTTTTTTACGCACTCCGACTTTGCGTTCCGCCGCGGTTGCTTCTTCGCATCCGGTTTTGACTCCGCCGCCGATTGCCAGCCAGCCCCCGACTCCGAACTTATCGTATCGTGCTAAAATTTGGAGAGTAGTTAGATGATGAGGTAGACCGTCATTGTATAGCGGAAGGTTACGTCCCCGGGTGGGTCCCCTCAAAAGGGGGGACACTCCCCCCTTCAAACATTATTAATATTGATTGTAAGAAGGCTGAATTCTTGGTGAGAGGAATTCAGAGTTGATTTTCTAGAAAGACTTGGTTACGGAATTCCAAGGAGTTGACGATCGGCGCTCCGGTGGCTGGAGCGCTTGAGGTGCTTAGTTAATAAACGATTCGTATATACAACAGATATTTTTGGTGTTCTTTAAATATATGTATTGGATCGTAGATTTCGAATAATGGTTTCAGAACAGCATTAAGAAAAAATAAATCAATAAATAAGATAAATAATATAATAAAATTTCTTTATTTTTTGTTTTACTTAAGAAATTACGTTTTACATATGCCTATAGCAGTAAATTCACTAAAATTTTCTAATTACCACTATCCAACCTCCGCCTCCTGCACCATGCTGTGCTCTATTGATCTATTTGATTAGAGGTCATAATTTTTTACTTACAAATTTACGTTTTTCTATACCCTAAAGCAGTAAAATCACTAAATCAAACCACTATCCAACCACCTATGCTCATTCACGTCTTCTTAGCCATATCCTTTGGTCTATTTGAATCTACTTGGAATCTATTGATTAAGTCACATTTCGAGTATCATTTTGGGATAAACATAACATAAAATCATGTTCTTTATACAAAGATCATTCAATATATGTCACCGTAACAAAGTTTCAACATTAATAAAGGCTAAACATAGGCATCATTCTAACTAAGAAAATAAATGCCCAAAGACAAATCATAACACATGCTTAAAGTAAGGGAATAAACTGTTACATTAAACAAGTTCCACACTTATCACCGTAAAGCACTAACACGTAATGCAAAACGTAACCTAATCTTACTTTTTCAATGCATAACTCTAACATATTTAACGTTAATCTTACACTACACAGTAACAACATTTAACAAGAATTTATCACAACATTGTTAATTATCAACAGAGCCAGCGGAAAGTATGCTAACCATTAATAAGTTTCCACATTAAATAAAGCTATACATAGGCATCAAACTGAATCTATAGAATAATAATGCCAAGACAAATCCATACACATCTTAAGGCTGGAATAAGCAGTCAACATTAACAAAGTTCTCACACTTAATACCAGTAAAGCAGCTAACATGTAATTGGTCATAACGTAACCTAATCTTACTTTTTCAGCATAACTCTAACATATTAAACGTTAATTTCATCACTAACACAGTAACATTTTTTAACAAAAATTTCTCACAACATGGGTTAATTATCATACAGAGCAGCGAAAGTATGCTAACGTGACAAAGTTTTCAGCATCAATAAATGCTAACATAGCATCATCTAAAACTAAGAAAATAATAAACTGTCCCCTACACAACTTACACACAAGTAAACTGTTAACATTAACAAAGTGCCACACTTAACATCAGTAAGCGAACTACACGGGTATGCAATAACGTAACCTATCTTACTATTTCAAGCAATAACTCTAACATATATAACATTAATCTTACATAACAGAGTAAGATTAGCAAATAATTTATCACAAATGGTCTTAATTTATCAATAGAAGACCTAGCGAAAGTATGCTAGAGAGAATAAAGTCCACACTTAATAAAGCCTATACATAGCTATCACTGAGAGCTAAGAAAATAATGCCCAAAGACAAGACATAAACACATTTTTCTTTAAGCCAGGAATAATGCTAGTCAATCATTAAAAAGTTCATCACTGTAACACCAGTAAAGCACTAACATGTATGGCAAAAGTAACCTGATCTTTACTTTTTCAAGCATAATCTCTTTACATATAACGTTAAGTGCTTAAACACTAACACAGTTAACATTTAACTAAATTTCTCACCAACATTGGTTAATATCATACAGAGCAGCGAAAAGTATGCTAATGGTAACAAAGTTTTCCACATTAATAAAGCAACATAGCATCAACTGAAACAAGAATATAATGTACATAAGGCAAACCAGACACATCTTTAGGCAAGAGTAAACTGCTAACCTTACCAAAGGATCCATACTTAACACGCTGTAACAGTAATGCTAAATAGCAATGCAAACTACGTAAACCTATATCTTACTTTAATCACCATATCTCCAAACGATAAAGATGTTTAATTTACAACTAACATGGTAAATATTAACTAAAAGTTTATTCACATTTTACTAATGGTTTAATTAATCATTACTGATCTAACAAATTATACGTCTAACGTAATGAAGTTTTCCCTTCGATCATAAAACTGATATCAGTAACCATATTTGTCGCTAAGCCATCATATATACCTAATGAGTAAAGATGTGGACGAATAAAGTAAAGTTTTTAGGCATCTCTGGTTTAGACTCCGATCCACCTTCATGAAATATATCACACTCTAAACATGATTAAATAGGTTTTTATGCTTTACATTTGCATAGAAGTGAGCAATACTTTATTATATATTGTTTGACCGTCTGTCTTTAGGATATACAATCCAATGTGGCAGTTCGCCATTTGGTTTTACGATTAAATATAAATTAGGTTATAAGGACTTAGGCGCTATAACCCCTAACTACTGTCATATTGGTTGAATCTTATTATTTTCAGCTGTTGTGCGATGATCAAGTCATCCTGACGGGAATACATATGTATTAACTTGTCTTGTAAACGAGGTACATTCCGTGTGGAGCATGAATGTAGAGATCATCATACCACACATTGCGAAAAGGATGTTCTTTACTGGCTGAAATTCGGATGTATAAACAGCTCTAAAAGTAACGAGATTCTTTCCTTTTAATCGCAATCAGAAGAAGTAAAACAAGAATATGTCAATGCCCGACGAATCCATATGCAGGTTCTAAAAGGGTTATTTAGGGTATTCTTCGGTTCAAGGGCAACATCACAACAACACACTAACATAAGTAACAAAGATAAGTTTCTTTGATAGACTTTAACATTGATATATATGCTGAACGTAACATTGTTTTCACATTAATCATGCTAACATAGCATTATCCGGAGCTAAGAAATAATGTAACAACGACGATCTAACAACAATGACTTAAGCACGATAAAGCTGTTAACATTAACAAAGTATCCAACCTAAACTTAAAACCTGTAAAGTAACTGACATTGGGCATACAAAACGTTATGGCCTATTTCATACTTTTTTTATCCAAACTATATCTCCAACATACTTAACGTTAATTTTTTTACAGTTAACACAGTAATTATTTTTAACAAGAATTTATTATAACCCTGTTTAATTATCATAGCAGAGCAGTTTTGAAATATGCTTAACGTAACAAAGTGTTCCACTATTAATAAAGCTTAACATAATTCATAACCTGAACTATTAGATAATATTAATGTACAATGAACATAACTCCAACACAGACCATAGCAGCGAATACGCACTAACATTAACACTTTAGCACTTAACAACAGTTAGTACTAACACTTCGTTTCAATACGTTACCTTATTCACCTTTTTCAAACATATCTCTGACATATCAATCGTTAAATTTTATTCATTAATCATCGTATATTTAACAAAAAAGTTTAGCATACC
>JABUQX010089040.1:20000-25529 GCA_015478945.1 Trachelipus rathkii | reverse complement strand
TGAATTGGCAAGGTCTGATTCTGGAGAATTTTCCAGTACTTCATCATGCGGGTGATTTTGGGAAATTGGGTAGTTTGATTGGAGAATGGGGACCTCTGGGTCCATCTTCATGCTTCCATCAGACCCAGAACGTTTAGAGCGTTTGCGACGTTTACGTTGAACAGTTTTCCATTCACCTTTCTCGGAAGTGCAGGAAGCATTAGAAAGAGAATGGGTCATCGCATCGAGCTCCATTTGGGAGCTGTTATCTAATTCATCTTCTAGGGTATAGAATCCCTTAGAGAGAGAGCTGATAAAGGAAACTCGGGAGAAGAGTTATAGGAAGAATCAGAGGAACTAAAACTGTCTTGTAGACTATTAGATGATTGGTTGGTGAGTTGTTCATTAGTTGGGATTACTTGGGCACAGTCTATTAAAGCCTTTGCATTTGTCTCAGAAGTAGACTTATGGCGAGGTCTCTTCTGAGTTGCATTTTTTACATCTGGGGTTACTGTGTTATTGTTTAAGAATTCGGTTGCTCTATATTTTAACGAATAATCTTTAACTTGGCGACTGTTCTTTTCTGTGTGTTTTAAAACATCTTTACCAGGGGTTTTAGTAATAGTGGGAGGCGAATTAAGGGACAAAGAGACTGTCTTCTTGCATAAGTTTGGTGACCCAAATTGGTGAGTATGGGACAGTGTGTCTTGGCAGGAAGTGTTTTCCAAATTTTGTATTGGATGAGCTAGCTTAGTTTCATTGGTAGCTTGTTGAGAGTTAATGCTCAGGATAGGCTTGTTGATGGCTCTTTGGACGGGAGATTCAATCAAGGGCTGCTTTTGTGCTCTTTGAGAAGTTGGTAGTGTGGGCAGTACAGGTAGACTGGTTGCAGTACTTGCCTGAGTTTCAACGGAATTTAAGAGAGGAGTTCTATTAGGATGGGGTTGTGTTGGCGGATTAACACGTGGAGGCGTGGGGGTAGCTGTAATTGTGGCGTAAGATTGATTTTGATTTGTCTGATATTTTTCATTGAGCTGGCGTATAGCATCTCTCCTGCTCAATTTTCGATATATGTGTATGGTATGGTATGACGGGCATTTGAAAGAGGAAGCACTGTGGGGTCCTTTACAGTTTCTGCAGTTAGGGGTATTTTCACATGGAGTGTGAAATAATTCTCCGCAGATTGGGCATATGTCTTCCTGTCCCCTACAGTATTTTCGGGGATGACCAAACCGTTGACATTTGAAGCAACGTCTGGGTCGAGGGATAAACGTGCGAACACTGTAACTTGTGAACCCTATTTTGACCTTTGTAGGTGGATAAGGGGTGTTAAAGGTCAGTAGTAAGCGGGGGTTTGGTTTGTCAGGAGTTTCCCGGCGAGGGGGAAATCTATAAATGTTTGTGACGGAAAATCTTTTCTGTTGGAGTTCTTCCAAAACGACAGCTGTGTCTTCGTCTCTCTGAATAGGACAATAAATAGTGCCTTTAGATGTGTTTCTTATGTCATCAGGAGTAGAAATAATAGGAACATCTCCAAGAGACGTTAAGGATGACAGAATGGAACTTTGATTTCGGTTAGCAGCTTTTACGAGAATGGACCCATTCCTCATCAATGTGACTGGAGGGTCTTCAACTCCTAGGGCTTTTTCGAGTGCCCTACTGAGAGGAATGGTTCTGTGCTCAGTAAGAGTTTTGGAGGTAGCGGATCGCAGTATGTAATACATCGGGAATGACATGTCTGCTGACATTCCTGGAGGAGGTGCAGCATATGGAGTAAACGAATGAGAACGACTATTACGGGGGGCACCTTTGCGGGATTGCCCGGACCGTTGGGGCACCTGAGGTGTTCGGGGTTTGCTGGTCGACGAATCGATGAAATTTCGCGAAGGACCCTCAGGTGTAGAAGAAGAAAGCAAATCATAGGTACCAGGTCTAGAAGTAGTAGGGACCATGGTAGGGTCAGGCTGGGTACCTGGTAGATGGTAATTGTTGTTTTTGTTGTTGTTCAGCTCACCTTGGTTTAAACACGTTATTTCGTTCAAGGACTTTTCCATAAAAAAAAATTTTTTACCACAAACTTCGTCTCCATGGATGAACAACATAACAATAATGCAAATGAGATATAAACGTAAATAACAGGATGGGCTGGAAAGGCGTAAATTTCATAAGGAAGGGTAATCCTCTTCTCCACAGCAGGTCACAATCCAGAGACCCACACAACCACCCGGACCCCACCCCGTAGGGTGGGCTGTGGATGTGGCCTCGGCAGATCCTCCCAGAACTCTACGTCGGTGACCCACCCGTTTACCACACGGCACCTATAGTCTTCACGCAAAGCCTGAGATTATACACCAAAGTGCAGAACAGTGGTTAGCCAGGGCTCAGGTTCCCTACAATTGGCGGCCCGGTCAGAGGTGAGCCTAAATGACCGGTTTTTAAACTGTACCCTCATTCACGGGGAGGAAGTGTGGGGTGAACTGAAAACCCATGCAGGAAGAGGCACCGGATGGCCCATGGGGCTGTGATGGGAAAAGGGAAGGGCAACATTATACAATTAATTGAAGGGACTTATGGGTGGGAATTCAAAAAGTCCAGTTTTTCGCTCTAGGACACTGAAGGGCAGTATATCCCGCCCAACAGTATCCCAGAGAGCCCACCCACCAACTGAAAGATAAATATAGAGAGAGAGAGATATATATATATATATATATATATATATATATATATATATATATATATATATATATACACGACACGAGATAAGACATGTAATTTTATAAAAAAAATGTGAAGAACTAATTTTTTTTTTATTATTACTAGTTGCGTTCTGGTGTTTTATTTCAACTTTGCCAAAATTTTAACAAACGTTTCTCTGCTTTGTCATAATAATGGTTAATCAAACAGGAAAAAAAAAGTTTACCTGAAAAGTTTTAACTACCAGTTCGACAAACCGACTAATATATATATATATATATATATATATATATATATATATATATATATATATATATATATATATATATATATATATATATATATATATATATATATATATATATATATATATATATATATATATATATATATATATATATATATATATATATATATAATAAAAAAATTTTTTTTTTTTATTAAAGTTTTAGAATTTTTTTTTTATATAGTTTATTTAGGTTTATAAAAGGATTCGCTAATTTTTGGTTTTATTGTTAATTTATGTTCACAAATTGTTGCAAATTCCCATTTTTGATGGAGAAATTTAGTTATTTTAAAGATTCCATTATTTTAAATAAATTTTTATGAATTTTATGGTTTCTTTAATTTAATCCGTTTTTTATGTTGTAGCAATAAATTTTATACTCTATTCATGACTATTGACAGTTTTTCTATTTTTTTTTTTTTTTTTTTTAAAAAAAGTTTAACTCCTTACCATTTGGGAGTAAAACAAAAATATTAATAAAACAGTAATTGTATTTATTTTGTTCCATTTAATTTTGGATGTTGTGTACTGTATTGTGTCACTCCTTATATTGTAAATTTATTTTTCATTATTTAAATTTAACAATCATTTTAAATATTCTAAGTACTGATATTCTAAAATCTTAATAGCTCGTAGTTTCGAGGAATTTTAAATCGTTCTAGAAAAAACGGACATTTACAAGGTGGTGACTCCGTTTATAGGGGGAAAATTTTCGATAAGAAAAACAACGAATTTCGAGTATTTTCTTTATTGTGGCAATTTCTATTAAAAAATTTGCATTTATCTATGAATTTTAATATTTATTAGGTAAATTTTTATAAAATTATAAAATGTTTCTAGTAATTATGACATTATTAAGAAATTAAATAATATAATATTACTTTCTTTCTTCTCTTTTATCCACCTCTTTTTCCCAAGATTGGGAGTAAGGAGCGCTACAAGCATCGGAAAAGAAAAGCAGTAGGAGAATATGACAAATGTCGAAAAGAAAGCCCAGCCTTACCGCCCCCTCTGTACCATTAATTAGTGAAAACTCGTCGCAGACAGAAAATCCACCCTAGAGCTTCATGGGACCGCGACGGACCCTCACTATGGTAAATCGTCAATGTAAGGGTTCATCCCTTGGCCCAGGTGGGCCACAACCATGCCCCCATACAAAACCCCGCCATTCACTCCTATTATGCACCTTTATTCTCGCCTCTGCCAAACTCACATTTCTCTCCTTCAGACATTCGTTCACTGACTCAATCCACTTTCTCTTCGGTCTCCCAGCCGGTCGGTTCCCAACACACTCTCCACTATACATCCGCTTAACCAACCGACTATCATTCATCCTTTCCACATGACCAAACCAACTCAACATACTTTCATTTATTCTCTCATTTACCCCTTTCTTCACACCACACAACTCTCTAATACGTTCATTCCTCATTTTATTAATTCTTCTCACACCTAGCATACCCCTAAGATTGTCCATCTGAACACATTGAACTTTAGATCTATACTTCTTATTCCAGACCATAGTCTCACTACCATACAATAACACAGGTAACAACATAAACTCATGTAAGACTCTAGCGCACTCAAGACTTAGTCCCTTTACATTCACCAACGATTTAATTGCACCAGCAACCTTCCTGCCATTCACAACTTTCCTACTACACTCTGCATCATCCGTTCCCTTCTCATCCAACACATACCCTAAATATTTAAACTCAGACACTTGCTCCAGCTGCTCACCATCTAACATAACTTCACATTGAGGACTGTCCTCACTCACAACCATAACCTTACTCTTATCTACGTTTACTTTCAAACCCCTCCTTTTACATACCCTGCCAAATCTCTCTACTATTCTTATTATTATTATTATTATTATTATTATTATTATTATTATTATTATTATTATTATTATTATTATTATTATTATTATTATTATTATTATTATTATTATTATTATTATTATTATTATTATTATTATTTAATATGAATTTGATTTTTTTCTAAGTTCTTTTATTTTTATTCTTTATTTTCTATTATTACTATAATTTATGGGAGTATTTTTATTTTAAAAACTCCACCACGGACCCGCGAGCATAGCGAGCGGGGGACGTGGGGGATGATATAGAATATATAAAAATATCAAATATCAATTTATTATTATCATGGCGTCTCTACAAACTTTACGTACATTCATCAATTTTTAAACTGAAATAAATAGCCTAAGCTTATTCATTTTTATAAGACTATAGGTGTGAAGCACAAAAAAATATATAGCAATTTCTTTTCACTTTCTGTTAATATTAATTAAATTACATTTGAAAATCCAGTATTTACTAATGTATTTACCCTAAAATCATAGAAATTATTTTAGATTTTTCATTGATCTTCGTTCCTGGAGTCAACATCTTATAAATAACCGAAAAAACATTACAGACCCACCCTAGATTATTTCTCTACACTTTTTTGGTTTGACAGGTTACTATAAAAAATCTTATATTACTTAGTGCCTCTAGTTAGTTAGTTGCCACCGAACATCTATCCCATGAATTTTGGGGGTTCATTACCTA
>JABUQX010089040.1:12500-15000 GCA_015478945.1 Trachelipus rathkii | reverse complement strand
TATATATATATATATATTTATATATATATATATATATATATATATATATATATATATATATATATATATATATATATATATATATATTCATGCAAAGGTAGTATATATATATATATATATATATATATATATATATATATATATATAGGTAAAAGTTACTTAACGCCCACACGGAACGGGAGCTCGGATCAAAAAAAAAATTTCACAGGTAGCCTCTATGATACATAAATAGACGTTTTAGGGTCGAAATGAAAAAAAAAAAAAAAAAAAAAAAAAATCACAAAAACTACAATAGCTACAGCGAAAAGGAATACATTTTTGGAATCCTGGTAAAATTTTAGTAAGGAAAATGTAATTAAAGAATACCCCAAGGGTATACCGCACCGATGGTAGGAGTCGGGGTCTCTCGGCCTTCCGGGGAACTACGGGGTAGGACTATTTCCCCCCCTCCGGGGAGGGTCTCCGGAACCCCCGCTCTTTGGTATTTGGGTGTCGCGGGGGTTCCTCCGCCCCTCCCCTACGGGGTATGGAAAACGTCCCCCCCTGTGTTCCCCGTCGGCTCGAGCCCCCTACATTGCCGTGTAATACCTTTACAAATAATATATATAATTTCGCCCCTAGAACAGGTAAAAAAAAAAAAAAAAAAAAAAAAATTCATTTCGACCCTAGAACATCTATTTATGTATCATAGATGCTACCTGTGAAAATTTTTTTTTGATCCGCTTCCGTTCCGTGTGGGCGTTATAACTTTATCCCATATATATATATAGAGCAAAGATATATATATAAAGAAGAGAGTAGCATATAGTTATGTTATTATATATATATATATATATATATATATATATATATATATATATATATATATATATATATATTTTTTTATATATATATGTATATATGTTATTGTTTAATAAATATATATATATATATATATATATATATATATATATATATATATATATATATATATATATATATATATATATATACAGTATATATATATATATATATATATATATATATATATATATATATAGGCCCTTTTTTATTTCGTCACGACATTTTATTTTTATGAAAGAATTTATGCATTCGGACAAGTTATTTTTTAAATTTTTTAGTGTGAAGCTTAAAAATGATATTTTATATATATATTGTTATTATATATATTATATATATATATATATATATATATATATATATATATATATATATATATATATATATATATATATATAGAATATATATATATATATATATATATATATATATATATATATATATATATATATATTATATATGCCATAGTAGTTTTACAATAGAAATCTCAAAACTACAATAAGCACAGCGAAAGGGAATAAATTCTTGTTGGAATACTGGCAAAATTTTTTACCGAGGAAATTTGAAAAAATTAAAAACATATCCGAAAACTATTAATATTACTAGGGAAAAGAAATACATTTTTGGAATCCTTATAAAATTTTTTGAAAATAAAAAAAAATTTAAACAAAATTGGCCATTTTTTGTGGGACATAGTGTATATATATATTATTTGTAAAGGTATTACACAGCAATGTAGGGGGCTCGAAGCCGACGGGGGAACCAGGGGACGTTTTCCATACCCTGTAGGGAGGGGCGGAGGAACCCCGCGACACCCAAATACCGGGTTCCGGACACCCTCCCCGGAGGGGGGGAATTAGTCCTACCCCGTAGTTCCCCGGAAGGCCGAGAGACCCCGACTCCTGCCATCGGTGCGGTATACCCTTGGGGTATTCTTTAGTTAAAAAAAGGCAAAATTTAATAGAAAGTCTATTTATTTTAACGAGTAACCAAAAAAAGGTCTCTAAATAGGCTTTCTAATCATATTACTATAATTATTAACAATAATTTGTTTTTGTTTTTTTTTTTTTACATTTTCCTAACTAAAATTTTACCAGGATTCAAAAATGTATCCCTATCCTGTAGTTGTAGGTTTTGAGATATATATATATATATATTTTTTTTTTTTTTTTTTTTACATTTTCCGCACAAAAATTAGACCAGCATTCCAGCAATGTATTCCTTTTCCCGGTAGCTGTTGTAGTTTTTGAGATATGGATTGTGGCTCTTCTAGAGGCTGGCCTTAATATATATATATATATATATATATATATATATCTTTTAGAAAGAGTAGATAAATATATATATATATATATATATATATATATATATATATATATATATATATATATATATATATATATCTTTTATTATATATATATTTTATATATATATATATATATATATATATATATATATATATATATATATATATATATATATATATATATATATATATATATATATATATATATATATATATATATATATATATATGAACTTGTCCTTTAAAAGGAATTAACCGATATATATCGAACGAACAATGTAATCGATTTTTTTTTCGATTATTTCAATTCAATAGCGCGAAAAGGTTTCCAATAACAGCTTTTCTTTTTTTTTT
>JABUQX010089040.1:0-5000 GCA_015478945.1 Trachelipus rathkii | reverse complement strand
ACGAAAATCCCTTTGTCTCATAAAAAGTTATATTTATGCATAATATTTCTTTTCTTTTCATACTTTCTGAGAGTTGTTGCAATATGGCAAAAATAAATAGTTTTGTTTTTGTTTTATAAACTTGAGTAGTTTCTTTTTTTTTAGCTAAAATTAAGTTTTCTAAAAATTTAGCAGATAAATGGTTTTTTTCTCCATTTTAGTCGAGAAAATTAAGTCGCATGTATTTAATCAATTTATCTAATTTATTTAGAATTCTATTATCTAATTTAGTTAGCTTTCGAGGTTCCTAAAGGAATTTTAAGTGCAATAAACAAACAGAATGTAAACAAGTGCATTTTTGCAGCTATCATTTGTTTCTCTGGCTTATGTGCATTTTTGTTAACTTTAAATTTTTTTTTAAAAATAAATGTGTTAAAATATACTGCAATGTTCGAAATTATTTATAAATTCAATTTTCATTTTTTTGCTGAGTAAAAACATATCGGTATAATTAAGCTTATTAGAAAACACCATCTTCGTTGACGTTACTTTTTTTTTGTTATTATTATTATTTTGCTTTGACTGGATATAGTCAAAGTTTACCATATAATATGATAAACTATGATAATGATATAGTTCTCTCACATCAGAATATAAATGATCCTGTTTCAGTTGAATATTTTGAGAACCCAACCGTCATGCTGAATAAGGATCAGTTGATTGATAAATCTTAAATTTTAACAGTTTTGGGGGAAACCGTTTTATTGTGCAATAATAAGGTGCCCTAAAAAAGCCCTTGAGAAAATGGCGAGCAACTAAATTTGAAGTAAGATTGTAGACGAAAAGAAAACTGCTCCAAATCTACTTCAGTAGGCTACAATAAATTTCTTTCATATCTCATTAGGCTATACCAAATTTTGTTTATACCAAGAATGGAAAGGGGTTATAGGGTTGCTCATTGGCGGGAACTAACATGCAAGCAATAATTAACATATTCAAAATATTGACATGAGAGCATCACGAGCTTTCAGATTGAGCAACCAGCCCCTTATCTCGCGATGATCTAAAGAGCAGTTTTTTTTTTTTGTTTACATAGTAGGATTGCATATTCAGCATCATGTTTCAGAATTTAATAAGCTGTGTATGATGACCTTAGTTGGTGAGACCAATTCAGTAGCAAAACAAAGCCCAATCAAATAGAATCTAGCTCGAGCTCTCAAACTGAGCTGTTGCTTTAGCTCTGAAACCTAGATGGTCCAACATAGCATTTTTTTTTTGTCTTCATTTAGATTTCTTTTATTTATAGGCCTACATTGTCGTGGTATACTGGTAAAAGAACTAAAAAAAAAAATAATTTATAAATATACAATTGTGTAACTACATAAGCCTTACCTTGGGTTTTGTTGGTTATTCAAAGACTTTTTTGGTCCTTGAGAAGCTCTGATAGTTTTTAAGATAACTCTGCCTTTTGGCTTAATTAAATTATAACTAACTAACTTATTAGGTTAAAATTGTAAGGTGAGTAGGAGGTAAAGAGAATAGAGGTAGGTTGATAAAAGTTGAGAAAGGGAAAATTACAATTTACCTACTAACTCTTTACATTTTGATTAAATATTTTGATTTCTCAAGCACGACTAAAAAACACGCTGTTGTATAAGTGAAAAGTAAAAAGTCTTATTGTATTTTTAATGTCGAATTTTAAGGACTAGAGACCTTTACAGTTACCAATTGACAAAAACCTTATTGAAAATATCCTCAGATAACTGATATACTTTGCGTGATGTATTAGCTAATAATTTCTTATCTAAAATAAAATACTATTATCTAAAATAAAATACTTAAAATTGAGCAAATATTGAATGATTGTATGTGCAAGGTATATAATAAGTTTTTATAATCCCATATATTTTTAAAAGTTCCATTTTATTTATATACCAATTAAAAGAATAATTTTTTACTAAATCAAGATAAGATTCCTGGCGAAGGAATTCTTGACCACTTGACAAAGCACTGTCGAGTAGGTCCTTTCATTGAATGAAATTGAACTCGTTTAAATATTGATTTTGTTGAGAGTAATCCTGATATGAGATTTATTCAATAGAGTTAGAGATTTAAGATTTACTCTATACTCTAAAACGTTTTACTGTGTAGATTACTGTGAATTTGAATTTGAGGGGAATACAACGTTGATCTTGTATTTCACTTGATTATTGACTATCTGAAATTGGGAGATCACTGCTTGTTTCAGCACAGCTTCCCACTTTTTAGGAGACAGATTTGGTAATAGAGTACTCCAATGGATAAGAGATGACAAAATAGGAATAATGACAGGGGTTAGTCCATCTCCCTTTTAATAATCAACATGCTCTGATCCTTCATTGTCATCCACCAACAATGACATTCCAAACTCTGCCCCAAAAGCCAGAGGGTCTAGGTTTATATCGTGTGGATCAGACATATATACTCCAACCTTTATATTCTGTTAGTCCACGTCTGACTGATAGAGACTTCTACTTGTCTGGGCGTCTAGAGTTGGTGTAGAGTAGTGATAAAGACTCATACCAACATTCCCTGAAAGTTCCAAAACTCTTCCTATGAAGCAGTTGAGTTATGGGCTAAGTCTTGTTGTGAATGAGGAAGTTTTTCCATATGGGTGAAACTTCATTGAATATGAGATTTGAATTACAAACTTCAAAAGGAATTTGGACAATAACTTCCAAACCATTATCTGATGACCTATAGGTTAAAAAGCAAAGTTAATATATACATTGGTATATTTGAAATATTAGTTAACCATGTGAAAGTAGAGTTAAGGTGCTTTACTATAGTTATTTATAATAGACATCCCTTAACTGTTCGTTTCATTTTCTCCCAAACTGATCCCACCCAATGGAATAGATTGGAATCTTGTAAGGATTTAATGTTATTGATACCGCATATGTATCGGAGAACATTATCTTGAAGACACAAAGTATTCAAAGTATATTTCCACCTTGTTTGAATTTCCTGGCATTATCTGAGTACAAAATTGGAAAGTATGCCATATAAATTTGTGAAACGTTGGAATGAAAGTTAAAAAAAGGATTCCAGGATGGAACAATCAGGAAGGACTCATCAAGCATAATAGCTCTGATATTAGCAGGTGAGAAATTTAAGAAATACATTTTTTTGAAATTCCTTTATCATTAATCTTTACAACTAGATCCTGTAAAAGTCAACGCCAGTTCATGCTCAAAAGGACCACAAAATTACACTCTAATGATGAGAAGAGTTACGTCATTTTTGCGATACTAAAGCGTATACTGTTAAATTTTTTACCATACTATACAGTCAGACAAAACATTCTTATACAGCCTGCCTGCCTTTAGGTAAATCCAGGAAGCCATGTCTTGATTGAAATTGATAGTGAGTATTGAACACCCAAGTAGTTGACATTTGAATGAAAGTCTCTATATTATTAATTTATTGGATGAGTGATCTTTGCCAAGAAGAATTGGATTTATCACATCATCATTATAAAAAAGTTCTTGGCAATTCTCCCTTTGGATCGGATGGGGCCTTTAATCTAGGAATAAATTAAGTTGATTAACCAGCAGTTGGAATTTCATCTCTTTTTAGGATTTTTGGGAAATAATATACTCCTTAGAAAAAGACAATGCTGTCTGCTTATACTTTCAACCAATAAAGAGTTGGGGCTTTCTGATCACAATTCTTCATTCCCAACCTTTACTCCTGCTAATAAATTGAAATTTTTGAATTTTATTAACCTTAATCACACTGAATAGTCTTTAAAGGTAACAAAGGCTGAGTAACAACCACAGATGTGTGATATGGTAAAGTCTTTTCCTTATTGGCCTCAGACAAAAATTTAAGTTTACTAATAGGCCATTGAGAATGATCTAGGAGAATCCAAGAAGGACCCTTTAGCCATAATGATAATTTTTGAAGAAAACGTAGAAGTGTAACAACTCTGTAATCAGTATCTGCTGGAGTTTTAGCGTAGTGATATAAGCATAAGAAATGACTTTGTACTCGTACTCTTGCTCAACTTGTTTTTTTGATTTGATAAATTTCTTTGAGTTATTCATTTACAAAAATATTTTATTTTTTTTCTTCCAAATAGAGCCAAAAGGACAATTGTATGTTATGATGTGTATCAAAGTACCTTATGTTTTTGAACTCTGATATATAGAAAATTGCGTAGTAATATGATTTGATACACTTGAAAAATAAGAACACAGAGACAACAACTCCAAAGAGGGCAAAAGCCCTAGATTTGAGAGGTGCCACCTTGGCCTTTGAAAATATTAAATATATGTACTAATCACAATTACTGAATAAATAACAAAACATATAAATCATTGTAATTTAGCTATAACAGCCAATAAATGAGTGTGAGAGGGAAATAAGTATTTATGCACACTTTTCATTTCAATATTATGTAAGTTAATTTAAGATCTGAACAAAGAGATTATGCTCGATTGGGAAACTAAAACATCAGCGACAGTCTTTTCATCCAATCGGACCTAATTGCCATAATTTCCTATTTATATTATAATAGCGCGACCTCTAATTCTCATCTCAGAGATATTGTTAAAGCAAAATTTTTTGCCAATTTAAAACCATTACAATTTTTGTTATTTGAAGCAATTATCGAAAGTTGTTTGTTATTGACTGCAAAATACCATGATTAATCGAGAGTCTTATCTTCTGATTCCTGATATTGAAACTATTCTACCCTCTCCTTCCATAATAGCTCTTAATTGATCATTATAAGAGTCCCCAACTTCTAGATGGAAACCACCATCTTCCATCCTTTTGTTGCATTCATGATAAAGTCTTTTAGTTGTAGATCATTAGCCAATAATAATTACAATTATCAACAAAAAAATTATTTCAATAGAAGTCTGAAGTACATGCATCATCTCATAGACTGAGCATGAGCTTAATGAATAATTGAGCCGATGAAAGGTTAGGATGTGAAACCAAAATCTATGGTTGAGTATCGATAAGCCTTTACC
>JABUQX010089039.1:32500-65000 GCA_015478945.1 Trachelipus rathkii | reverse complement strand
ATATATATATATATATATATTATTTATTTGTTATTTTTTTTTTTATTTTATTTTTATTTTATTTTTTATTTTTTATTATATTATTTTTATTTTTATTTTTATTTTTTATTTTTATTTTATTTTATATTTATTATTTTTATTTTTTATTTTTATTATATTTATATTTTTATATTTAATTTTTTATTGTATTACTCAAAATATTTATATTTAAAATTATTGTCTACTTTCTTTTTAAATT
This sequence comes from Trachelipus rathkii, assembly GCA_015478945.1. Taxonomy (NCBI): domain Eukaryota; kingdom Metazoa; phylum Arthropoda; class Malacostraca; order Isopoda; family Trachelipodidae; genus Trachelipus; species Trachelipus rathkii. Next base: position 64,762 of record JABUQX010089039.1, on the reverse strand, counting down.
TTATTTTTAATCTTTTAACATAAAAATGCTGCGTAATGTTGTATTTTTATTATTTTATTTTTATTATTTTGTAGTTTATGCAAAATTTTTCTCACTCTCTTATTATTATTTTTTAGTTTTCTTATTTTTATTATTATTGTATGTACTTCATTCATATATTTATGGCGACTATTATTAAATTACTATTTTCTCAATTTGTTTATTATATAATCAATATATTTGATATTATTAAGGATCATTTATATACATATATGTATTATTATTATTATTATTATTATTACTTATACACAACGAAACGAAGAATTGAAAGTTCAAACAAAACTTTTGTTTTGAGCATTTTGAATTTAAATTAGCGAGAAACATTAATCTCTAATTAAAGAGGCCTCGAGTTACTAACACACTATAGCTATGACATGTAAAAAAACAGATGTGAAAGAAAAAATAGCACTGCAATTAACATCACATAATTTAAAACCAAAAATTAGGCACTAATCGATGGAAAACATTATTTATGCGTTCATTCCTACGAGGCGAGATCAAAGGCTTTATACCGATCATAAGTAAACTGTATCATCTAACCGAGTGACATTTCAAGTAAAGGAAATAATACAAATTAACTTTTATATTCTAGCAACATTTATATATAAATGAGAGTGGTTTGTTGAGATCTGGTTAGAGGGATTAAGTTGGTTTACAGGACTTGGTATAATCTAAGTTTGTATGAGGATTCAGATTCTCGAAAAAATGTTTAACCAAATCTCGTCATACCCTGTAAAGAACATTAATCCCCACATACTATTTAAAGAATAAATATAATGCAAATGTCACCTCTTTTTCTCCGGAATATTCATAGGTACAGCCATAGAGATATGCAAATATAGATTCGAATTTTTACAGGTGAAATAAGACCACTCGAGCAATATAAGGAGCACTGAAGCATTTCGTACCTCTCTCTCTCTGCCTCAATATGGCTTTATAATGAGTTACTACAAGAGAAAATGGAGAATAAACAACACGCGAGACTATTAATTTAACTTTTCACTTTAGTATTAGATGTTTAGTAGATCATGACCCGCACATAGTCTTAAAGATCAAAATTGTTCACAACTAAATCGGTTACTTAAACACAAATTATAATCACTATATAATCAAAAAAAGTAGTTAATAGGTAGCTTACTTTCTCTCAAGTACATAAGAAACACTATATCAAGAAATTATCAAGAAGTGACCAATTTAAAATACGAATGTAAAAAATACTCCAATGGTTATGCGTCTTTTCCATTCTGCCGTTTGATGAGAAGTTGTATAGCTAAGATAACTTACAATTCGGCTATAAGCTAATAACTTTGAACATTGGAAAAAAAACTAACGACGACAATAACTAGAAATATACTCCTTTAACATCTCGCTCGTTCATAATCACAGATATGCGCGGTAAGAAAGGATATTATTTGAGAGCGAGAATTACCATCTATTAAAGAACAAAAAATCGATATGAATAAGCTCCCGAGTCACAACTTGTTTAACCCCAACACTTTGACCTCCCTTAACTACAACAATAAAGAAATATTTTATCGTGCATACACTCGCAGTGCATAAAGAGGTAATAATTATATAGTTTAAATTGAATTCTAAACAAAATGGACTTAAACTATTATCAGAATATTGTGCTCTCAATCACGACAATTAACACATAATTCACACCCTTGCCTCTTACAACAAAAAATATATAGAAAAAAAAAAAAAAAAATAATAAGAGATAAAACATCTACTCACAATAATATAGCTTCGTTATACGATACATTTATTAGTGCCAGTTCTTAATTAACCATATATCAAACACATATGCCTGGAATTATGATCGCGATGAACATAATCATAAATTAGAGCAATATGACTCAAAATCTTTTCATCTAATTTTTGTGAATAGAGGATACCACGAAACGGTTTAGCATCTCAAAATTAAGCAATCAACTCCCTTTACTGGCCGCTTCTATAATGATTTCAAGCATTCTCAACTGTGTAATATTTATAAGAGTTGTCTCTGTTCTATCGCTCCATGAGTTATCACAACGAGCGCTTCTTCCAAACCTCCTTTACAGTATATGAAGGTAAAAAAAATCATCTTCCCTTTCCCTATCAAGAGACAATCCTTATGATGTGCCCTACTTTTACAAACAACCATCATCTTCCTATATAAACCTGCCATTAATTAATTTCCATGAAGTTCGACTAGTCTCTTATTTGATCGCTACTCGATACCTTACCCCTACAACCTCTTTTGAAAAAATTTATAACTTGCTAATCAAATCAACTATACCCCCCATTCCCCGTTCTATATCGAAGGGTCTTAAATACTATCTTTTTCTCGTCATACACATAATTTATTTCACGTTCAATTACCATATATTCTATAACCGTGCTATAAAATCTGAAGAGAGAAATTAACCCTAATTCGTATACTGGAGTCTTCCGCGTGTTGTGCACACTACCTATCCGCTACTTGACACAGAATCTTCATGGAGTTAATAGAAACAAGTATTTATGTTACAATACAATGAGTATCTTACACCCCCTCCTCTAAACTCCAACTCATCTCAAATGGCTGAGCTGATATGCTCGTCATCATATAGCAGCTGGGCTGTTACTTTACGGCATTCATTCCAACTATATCGCGATCACAAAAACTTGGTCCTCAAACCATAATATTCCTAAAAACACTCTATTAATTTATATACCTATATGATCATAATGATTACCGGGCTTCACATAAGTCGTCTTTCATTTTACGAGATTGACCGCGGCTGTAATTATTATCCACAATTAGCGTTTTCTATAGGATCAATCCCTTATTCAGTGGGGTGAATGTTATATCGTGATCAAGAAATTGACCAAATTGCATAACCATAAGGGTATAACGCCATGACCCAAGTATTACACAGATATATGTGTTACCTCCCATCCCCCCATCTTAAATGGACTATCTGGATATTACATCAAAGAACCATTTATATCAGATAATCACTCTAAAATAGTATGTCTACTTTGCGTTTAAATCCTTAACATCTCATATCATACCTCGAGAAGCACCCCTTCACCGACTCTCAATAGCACCCCAACTAAGCATGCATTCTTATCAGCGGAGTCACTATCCCAGATATATCTACTGCTGGAACATTGATAACAATGTTATCAAAATTACCAATCCCTCCTGCCTGACGCCTTAGTCTTCTATCATTCATAAATGATCAAAAGTTACACGTATGCTTGTGAGCTTCTAGTAATACGGCTAAAAACGCCGAGAAAACTCGAGTTCCTTCCTTTGGCCTGTGAAGCTTAACCAATCGTCGTCAAGGTACAACATTCTGATCCAAATATTTACCATTATGCCAGTAATACTTAACTGAGAGTCTGATATAACTTTCCTTCAAACGCACCCTTTCATCCCAGCCCGTTATATGTAAAATATACAAAAGAATCCCCCCAAACCAGTTAACATTGCTATGTTAATAGCTCTAAATCCAAACACTAGAAACAAGCACTGAGACTAACAGATAATTTTCCATTTATACTATAGATTAGAGTCAATATAATGATCTTTACCTCGATTTCAGTTATATATACTGACCTTCTATTTTCTAACGATACTTTGGACTTAAACAATATTGTTCTGAATACATCCTCTTACCCAACATCCGTACTTCTTTATTTCACACAACATATCTAACAATAAATCCATAAACAAGACAATTCAATGCCTATAATAAAAATAAATATATAATACAAGACCAAACTTACCACACACACACACAGAATATGCAAATAAAACTGATCATATCTCTACTCATATTATCACACTAATAATAATACTTCAATACAACATACCTTCACACGAGCTCACAGATGAGCAGCCTTGTGTCACCAGCGTTATATTGGTTACTATCCATAGGCAAACGTCGATTACTGTTATATCCGGAGCCACACATAATTTGCACACACTCTTTAGAAATATCAATCTAACTTCATCCTATAACTGAAATTTCCCTTCCTACCAACCAATATTCCTCCTTATTACTCCTTCTTCCCTTTCTTCTTCCCTTAATCACTCTCGTTTTGCGAATTTCACCATTGCCCATTTCTCATTTCTTTCTATATTTTCTTAAAGTGGTATTTGGGATGCCCAACAAACCTCCACTTCTTGTTTTTGTGTGTGTAGGATTGGGGTCACCTCTCTGGACTCCTCTCGATAACCTTTTATAATACTTTGCACAAAAAAACCGTACCTTCTCACGTACTGCCGAATCTCCGAATCTTACGTTTACTCTGTCTCCGTCTTCATTCCACACGTGCACCCTAATCAAAACCCTTTTCGAGGTACGTCTTCAGCTTCTACGATCATTTTGTTATTATATTATTATATTAACCATAAAATAATGTTTTCCATCGATTAGTGCCCTAATTTTGGCTTTAATTGAGCCACATTCTCCGTTTTAAATTCCTCTAAGTTGTGTGTCTATAATTGCGATCTTTTTAATTAAGCCATTCTCCGTTTTTAATTCCTCTAATAGGCAGCGTCACCTTACGGGAAGCACCGCTGAGTGAGTGGGTTAATAGAATAAATGGCACAAAATCCTAATCTTCTGCTACGCGAAAGGGATCGCCGTCATCATATAAGTCCATCAATTTCCACTCAGATACGTTAAGGCCCTAACAGGGGTTTTCAGGGTACGAATTTACTTGGCGCTAAGGGTGGCCAACACCCCTAGGTGACTACGGTCACCAAAACTTCTTGCACGGGATCATTATATCACCTAAATAAACATATAACCAAAGTTGAAAGCGATACCGTTAACTCTAACCCAATATAGATATATACGATCGGGGAACGGTGCGAAGAAGAAACACATGGTGGAATTCCGAAAGAGGAGAGAGTCGTAAAAAAAACATCCCTTACAGGGATCGTTTTTTCGACTCAGATTCGATTCCTTTCGGGAATCGAAATCTTCGACCCGTTAATAATAAAATTAATTAATGGGTATGTGTATGCGCGCACGCGAGCTCAGTCTGTGTCTGTCGGTCAAACAGACCGTCGGTCTGTTTGACCTCCAAATGGTCAGTGCCAAACGCCTCGTTAGGCCTAAACGCACCCACGCAGATCAAAGCAACAAAGGCGTAGCGCAATATCGTGTCACCCTCGGTGGGTGACCCACCCTCTATTATACTCCTACAGACTTGAAATTTTACACGATTCGAGCTTAGACCCCATATATACAGTATATTCCAAGTTTCAGACCTCTATCTCTTTATACTTTTTGAGGGGAAAAAAAGCTGGTCGAGCTCTCCAAAACTTGCGGCGAATACTACTTACGTGTAATATATAATTAAAATAATATAAACTATTACCTTATCACCCCACTAACCACAATATATGTACCATTATAAATAATGTTTTATTTACCCATACACGATTAAAGTGTCCTTAATATATGTTTAACTTTTTTAATTAAGGCCATCTCCGTTTTTATTAATTTCTCTATAAAGTGAGTTATTATTATTAAATTACTAATTATATTATAATCTACTTTTAATGACAGACCATTTTTCATTTTCATCAGATTTAATTTCCTTCTATATATAAGTGTGTTATTTTTAAATTAAAATCACATAATCTCTCTCGTTATTTTTATTATATATACACCACTACTATAACTACTGAGTAATATAGTATATAAAGGATAATAAATAAGAAACTAAACCATTTATTATTTTGTTAAATTAATAACTAATATGTACTCCATCACTACTCCAATATAAGGGTTCCTATTTACATACCTACATTCACTTTGTCAAAAGCATAATCCCACGATTCAAGTATAGTTAATAAAGCCCACTTACTCATACTAATCTAATCTTATATTGTACTGTCTATAGCAGTGTTTACTCTCCTCAGAATAGTTTCACCAGAACTGCATGTGCTACTCTTATCTGTAAACTATACTATTAATATCATAATACTCAATATCTATCCTAATTATACATACATCTCCAGGGATCCACAAATCTATATCATAATCGTTATCCTTTAATCGATCATATCTATATATATATATATATAATATATTATATTATATATTATTTATATTAGTACTTATGTAATAGTATGTTAGGGGTGATTATATATGTATAGTGATCCTCCACATTCACATATAAATTAAACTATATAGGTAAATAACATAATCAACCGTAACTCCTAGCTTTAGCTATAATATATTGGTAAGGGGTATAATAAGAGTTATATTATGTGGTGATATACGGTATATAGTGGAATATGAGTTAGAGTGCATGGTTAACATTAATATAATAGAGTTAGTACCAATTTTAACAGCTTTATATATATAACTATATATATAATAATATAATAGTCATGAAAAGCATGCGGGAGTTGGATATCGAGATTTCAGCCGGATCGAGTACTGTTACGTTGAATCATAACTGATGACGCGCTGGTAACAGTTAATAGTTTACCATTACTCGTGTTCTCTGGGAAGATAGTACGGGTACCACGTAAAACCTTCTCGGGTTCCTACGTTTGGTGTGGGTTTAACTTGTACTTGCCGCGAGAATACAATCACACGTGTGAACAGAGCCTACGTATGTGACTCAGCTGTACTTGTACTGTACTTTGGAGCCTTGCCTATTATATACCCAGTTGAGTTAAACTCGGCAAGGTGGGGCTATAACGTCAGTACGAGCAATACTTAATACTGTTTGGGCATTTTTTAAGGTGCGCCTGTGGCCACAAGGTGTTATATGTGTGCTTGCTCATTTATGTATATCCTATATGTACCTGGCCGTGATTGTAAACGTTGATTTATTTTCTTTCGTATGCTGATAGAAGGTCCGGTAAGAGACTCTATAACTCAAAATATTTACAACTCCCCATATTAATAGAAAGCAACTGCTCATAAATATGACATGATGTCTCGCAGGAATTGATATATACTAATGGGAGCTATATATATATATATAATATATACGTATTTTTGTTAATAAACTGAATTATAAATAATACAATATGTCGAACGTCTAGTTGACAGGACATAATTTTATAGCTAATGGAGCCACGTATAAGCCTGAGGACATATGACCATCATAGACACACTCACAAGATTAAGCATCGACTGGCTGACTATATAATATTATAGTATATAATATATATAATATATATAGTAGCGACTAGCATTAATATTGCGCGGGTATATAAGAATATAGTATAAATACCTGCATATTGGTATACTCGAGTTCAAGACGAATATATTGGACGAATAAGCTGTATTAATACGGTAATGATGATCCAGAGTATACTCTCACTATAATATATATATATATATAGTACTTATAACAACTTACATCGTAGCGATATATATATTACAATATAGTATTCATCTCGAACGTGAATACCTATAATATGATAAATAAGGGTTACAAGCTAAATGTAAAAAATGCGAGTAATGAAATATATAGGTATTGACCATTTATTGTGAATAGATGAGTAGTAGAGAGTATCAGAATTATTGGAATGGTCTTGGGGAGCCGAAGGCATTGTTTTACATATACATAGAGAAAGTCGAATTTATCAAGGAAGTCGATGCAACGCTGCCCCTGAGAGTGAACAGCCGGGGTTTCAGTAAACCACCTGAAAGCTCAACTCCTGTTCAGACCGTTTTCTATCGACGAAAATCGTAAAAACCACGTCCACAGTAATTATCCTTTTTATCCCGAAAACAATAAATATGATAAAAGATTGAATCAAAAATAAATTACTCACCCATGTTCAATCGACTGTATATGGTTCTAAATCTGTTTATATTGAGATTATGAGCATGAACAATATTTAATTAATTAACGTGAGACACTCTAAAAAATATAATAAACAATCACACTCAAAATGGACACAGATAATGTATCTCAACAACTTATAAAATAACCTACGACGGAATTATTAAATAAAAAATGTAAAAAAATACAGAATTAAAATGGAGTAAAAATAATGAGCCTAGAACAAATAACAAAGTTCTCCGATCAACCATACTACAAAAATTAGAAACAATTTGTAGAGTAAAAAGAGACATAGATTGAAAAAACTGCAGGATTGTCAGACATATCGCAAACCAACCGCCAGGAACCCTCCTTGAGCGTCATTAGGTGAGCAGGCGACGGTGTATAGGTCGTACATTAATATATCAGATTTCCGTGTATATATTTTATAAGAGATACTTCGGTCACCTCATTATGGAGACATGTGCCACACGATGGTGAGATAAGCCATCATCTATATGCCAGAGTATTGGAACATATCAACTGTCATATATTTAGTAAGTATAACAACATCCATCACAACCAAATCACTACCTCACGGCTATCATATATAGATTAACATCGTCACACATTGGAAGAAATTGTAAATAATTATTTCTCATATATATATAATATATATATAAATATATATATATATTATATATATTAATATATAATTTAATATATATATATTATATATATATTACTCTGCATACGTTCTGAGCTGACCTATACCGCTAACCGCGCACCGCACACCACATCCAGTGAGCACCTATCACATATATAAACAACTTTACTCACTTTATTAAGTAACGTAGATATTAAGGAAGTTTATGCCTAACATTATCGTAATATATAATCTCTCTTTACATATATACTCATTGATCAACCCCCATAGTGGTTATTATATTAATAATATAATATATATATATATATATATATATAATATATTAATATATTATAAAACGGCCTTGCATGGTGCTATATTCACGCTAACACTTCATCTGTGTGCCGCCAACATCGCCATCGCACATAAAAGGGGGGGATAGTCATCTTCTTCCAGTCCCTCTCAGTTAAGGACCTGATGATTAATTCACCTGATCATAGGGCAAATGGAACATAGAAAACTAATCGTGTTATATACAAACCTATAACACGCTCTAACAGTTTGAGTGAAAATAAATATTATATGAAGGTACCCACATCATTATAATTATGAAAGATATGTTACTTTATATGACTGATTTTACTCACAGTATTAATCTTTACAAACACCCAATAATAGTGGGGAAAAATTAACGAGGGATAGATAATCAATTTAACAACTAAACGCTCCAAAATCCTATGAGGTGGGATAATTGCGATACGTGTTTTATATATAAGCAAAAATAGCTCAGTCTTAGACACAAACAATTATATTTCGAGGTAGTGAGTGCGTATCACTCTGTCATGTAATATAAGTATCAATATGCGAATGGTACCCACACATTTCATGTAATGTAATATAGATATTATAATGAAAGTTTTAGCATTGAATCGTAACTGAACACCATGAAAAGGGATCATCTTTCGGATCGGCTCCATACAAGTTCAACCCATAATTTATCTTCTCGCAACGAGCTGATATTGAACACAGTAGAAAGGCTGAATAACTTGTAGTTATCTCTATCCAATTCACACAGTTAATTATTTAATAAAAATTAAATCAGAGAGGTAATTCACGATATATTATGGAGAATTTAAAGTATTAAAATTCTTAAAATTTATAACACGAAAAATACTCATCTCCCAAACGTGTAGAGAGACGATTCTCCAGTCCACCCCCAATAAAGCGCTGATTTTTAAGGGGAATCATAATATTGACACGGCCATAAAAACCAAATAATTGCGACACATAATAATTTCCTCGAAAACTTTAGGGCCATATAACCATTGCTTTCAAGGTAACAATAGAGAGATATGGCGATCGACTATGTATCATTATAATGGTATTTTGTTTGCCTGTGATTTGAAAATTTCAAGTACATACCAGATAAATCCCAACTATAAATGACCAATATGAGGGCACTAGAGTGAAGAGCTATATCTTTCCAGAGGCCTTTCACGCTAATGCAAAGACGCCTGTAAGGTATATTTAGTGTGTGATCTGTGTCTATAGTTATGTAGCGAAGTCTTAGAAGCTTTGGCATACCTAATCGTTGAATAGTGTGACATATTAAAATATTGCATTGTTTTCTTACTGACGCGCCTTCAGGAAATTTTGTATATAAGGTGTTACCCACTATGTCATATATGGAGTAAACTTACGTCCTGAGGGTACTCTACACCTAAATGAGGGGGGAGCTTCCAGACCCCCCAAAACCTGAAATATTAACATAGAAAGACGAAACTTGGTATACTTAGATATACATTGACTAGTATGTCGGAAGTGTGGATTTTTTTATTGTAAGAAATGTTATATATATATCTCTTTATTTATCGAGTCATATAAGAAATTAAAGAGAGAAAATATTAAAAAAGACTAGTTCGTTGAGTATTAAGTGCCAAATTCTTTGTCTGAATATTTTTAATTAGTTTAATTTTAGTATATGTTATATACTTTATTTGTATCAATATTTATATCCTGTTAATTGTGTATTCGATTTCACCAGCGATTAGAGTGCTTAAAGTATGCAATCAAGTCTGAGAAGAGTAGTTTCTCTTATGGTGGTTTGAGTAAATCATAGTTTAACTGCACCTGCCGCGTTACCCCTTCTCAACTTTCTGCATGATTAAAATATTTGGATACTATTAAGAGAGTTCAGATTTGTTTGTAGGCGTGATTCATTGATGCTGCGTTATCAATTTGTCATTTAGATGATCTATATTATTGATCAGTAGTCATAATTTCCTATTGTCTAGTTTAGAGATAAATTGTTGCTAATTATTGATGTAGACGATACCTAATTAAAAGATAAGCCATTTGAATTGGAAGAGTCACACTTCAAATGTCGTAAAGAAACTTATATGACAGGTACACTGCGCGTCACTCAACGCTCATGCCCTCAGCGCTTACTTGCTTTTCATTTACTTGGATATATGTTTTTTTTTAAAGAACTTACCTGATCTATTGATCTTAAATTAGATATCTATATTGATCTCATTTGATATTCTAAATCATATATTTATATTGCACTATATTTATAATAGTAGATTGTAGTTATTTTATTGTTTTATCTACATATACTGATACCTAAAATGTACCATATAGGAGGAGGAGAAGAGCAGATGAAAATCTCAGTGAGAATTAGGTGAGAATCTATATACTGGACTGACACGCATTACCTCGTGCTAACGCCAGACAGAGATGTAAGAGGATCGTTCTCGTGCGGGTGTTCTAGTTCATTATTGATATTGAGGGATCTCGCTGAAGTAGGTGGGTATTTGCACGCGTTGAGTTTTGCGCATCTACGATATATCTGGAGAGTTTCGAATTTTGTTAAGTATTTTATATTTATTTAGACAATCAGGCACATTTCTGATTATTGTGTTGTTTATTTGCTGAGTGTACACTAAGCCAGTAAATCCAGTTGAAATCAAAACTGCATCGGTCTAGAGCGCCATTTCGTGATGTCGCTTTTAAGTGCACCTCTGTTCTCATGTAGATCTATTATGAATCTATTAGATATCAAGCAAATATTTTTATATTTATATATCTAATTGTGATCAATAATGTACATGAAACAGAATAGAGAATTTTATAAATCTCACAGATATAAAAATGAACTATCTTCCTTAAATCTGCCATCCTACCTACCATTCGTAATCCATTGACATCTATTGGATCTATTTTGAATTTCTTAATATGTGACTATCATATTTGATATTACAAGTCACAATATTTTTTAATATTACTAAATATTTATATTTGCATTATTAACATACCTCTATTTAAAGCTAAGTTAAATCATAGTAAATATCACAATATTGTATAATTACTAAAATCATGCCATTCCTAACCCATTCGTGATATCGATTTGATCTATGTGATCTTATATATTTGATCTATTGATTATTCAATGACATTAATATTATGTATATATAAATTAATATACCACAAATAACTTTTTATTTATTTTTGTTTGTGTTCTTTAACATTTTATGTTTTACTAAAAAATTTATATTAAAAACTTTTTTATGTTATAACTTAAAATATATAAAATTGCATTATTTTAACATTAACCCTAAAGTACAATAAATCTAAGTAAATCACAGTAATTCTCTAGTAAATCTAGTAAAATCAGTATAATCAGGTAAATCAAAGTATTACTCCAGTTCCACAGCCAACCTCCTTACCCTTTACACCATATCAATTGATCTATTGGATCTCTTGATTTAACCCAGGTTTCGTTAGCAAAACGTAACACAAAAACTTTTATTTATTTTGTTTTGTTTTCCTTAAACATTTTTTGTTTTTAATTAAAATTGTTATGTTTTACATACCCTAAAGCAGTAAATCAGTAAATCAGTAAATCAGTAAATCAGTAAATCAAAGTACCATCCAGCCACCCTCCTACCCTTCCATGATCTATTGATCTATTGATCTATTGATCTATTGATCTATTGATTCATGTCATATTTCGAGTATCATTTCGGATAAACATAACACAAAAATAAGTTCTTTATATACTAACCATGGAATATATGGTAACGTAACAAAGTTTTTACCCATTAATTAAAAGCTAACATAACAATAACCTGCCACTAAGAAAATTGTTATGTTTTACATACCCTAAAGCAAATGTAAATCAGTAAATCAGTAAATCAGTAAATCAGTAAATCAAAGTACCATCCAGTCACCCTCCTACCCTTCCATGATCTATTGATCTATTGAACTATTGATCTATTGATCTATTGATTCAAGTCATATTATGTATAACATAACACAAAAACTTTTATTTATTTTGTTTTGTTTTCTTTAAACATTTTGTTTTTACTAGAAAATTTATTCTTTTTATGTTTATAACTTTAAAAAATTTGCATTTTTACATACCCTAAAGCAGTAAATCAGTAAATCAGTAAATCAAACCACCCACTCTATCCTCCTACCTACCATCCATGATCTATGATCTATTGATCTATTGATCTATTTGATCTATTGATTTCAGTCATATTATAAGTAACAAAACACAAAACTTTTATTTATTTTGTTTGTTTTCTTTAAAATTTTGTTTAATAAAAAATATTCTTTTTGTGTTTATAACAGTTTAAAAAATTTGCAATTTTTAACATACCCTAAAACAGTAAATTTTCAGTAAATCAGTAAATTCAAACCAACCACTCTATCCTCCTGCGATCCATGATTTATTGATCTTTTATCATAATCTATTGAATCTATTGATTCAGTCATCTATTGAGCTCTATTATCTACTAACCAACGAATATATGCTAACATAACAATGTTTTCACATTAATAAAGCTAACATAGCATCATATGAACTAAGAAAATAATGTACAACGACAAACCTAACACAGCTTACGCACTAATAAACTGTTAACATTAACAAAGTTCCACACTTAACACCAGTAAAGTACCTAACTTTACATACAAAACGTAACCTATTCATACCTTTTCCAAGCATATCTCTAACATATTAACGTAATTTTACATATTGACACAGTAATATTTTAACAACAATTTATGCATTAACCTTGTCTAATTATCGATACAGGACAACGAATAAACTGCAAACATACAAAGTTTTATTCCAAACATAACATAAAAATAAGTTCTTTGAATAAAAATACTCATAGTAAATTGTAATAATATTACTGATTTTAAAGCAGTAAATCAGCTAAACAAACTGTCAACCCCATCAACCCTTCCCCCCCCTCCCACCACGACCTTTTGATCTATTGATCTATTTGATTCATGTCATATTCGAGTATACATTAGGATAAACATACACGAAAAATAAGTTCTTTATATTACTAACCATCGAATATATGGTATCGTAACACAAGTTTTTACATTAATAAAGCAACATAACATAACCTGAACTAAGAATATAATGTACAACAGACAAATCTAACACACCATACGGGTGAAATAAACTACTAACATTACAAAGTTCTACACTAACAACAGTAAAGTACCTAAACACATCGTACAAAAACGTATCCTATTCACACTTTTTCAAGCATATCTCTAGAATGCCTCTGCTAACTGGGCATTGACATCGTACCATTTTAAAAGAAATTTAGCATAAACCCAGTTGCTAATCATCATTTACAAACAAAACGAATATATTGCTAAACGTACAAATTTTTACATACCAACTTTCGTGAATATTTACAAAAATTCCATCAAACCCCATCTGTTATCTTAAGCCCCACTGTCTCAGTGTAATCATAACAAAGTTTTAACCAAACATAACATAAAAATAACAAAACTTGTTATCCAAACCATTTTAGAAAAATGAATTCCTTGAGTTGAAAGATAACATGAAAATAAGAATTTTTCTTCTAACATTCCAACGAGTTCTTTTGAAATAAAATGCCTGCTCACAGTTCCACATACCCAGCGTCCTATGCAATCCTAGATAGTTGGGGTATATATATATATATATATATATATATATATATATATATATATATATATATACTATATATATATATAAAGTAATCAATTCTTTTATATGTGTAATATAACATATGAGGTGATGGCGTAAGTGATAAGATTACGGTCTCTGGTTGGGGCGACTGGTAGATCGAAACCATTTCTCATATTTTACAAAACTTACTTTACGTATGAATGAGCAGTAACATGAGCAAAGTACACTGATTAAAATCAGTAAGTAACTACCACGGCATCACAAAACGTAACCAACTTGTCTAAACCCTACAAAGAACCTAACTATCATACTTACCGAGGTTTGACGCTATATGAAAACACAGATGTTCAGTTAAGCTTACATGGCAGGCTTAGACATTAGGGTTACTTTCATGTTTATACAAAAGCTTTCACGATTGCGCCCTTCACCAACATAAGCTCAATCTTTGCTATACATATCCGATCAATTTTACAGCGACGAGCCCACTACTGGAGATCACTCCAGGAGAGATGCATGAAGACCCATCTCGCGGTACCCAGAAGGGGGTGTAGCGGTAGGGGCACAGCCCGAAGACCCATTTCGGATACCCCGAAGGGGGTGTACGGTAAGGACACAGCCCGAAGGGCTGTGGCCTTACAAAACCCACTTACACCCCCTTCGGAGGTACACCGAAAATGGGGTCTTCGGGCTGTGCCCCTACCGCTTACACCCCCCTTCTGGGTACCCGAGATGGGTCTTCATGCATCTCTCTGGATGATCTCCATGTACGTGGGGCTTCGTGCCTGTAAATTGATCGGATATGGTATAGCAAAGATGAGGGCTTATGTTGGTGAACGGGCGCCAATCGTGTAAAAGCTTTTGTATAAACATGAAAGTAAACCCAATGTTAAGCCTGTACAGTGTAAGTCTAACTGAACATCTGTGTTTCATATAGCTTCAAACCTCGGTAAGTATGATAGTAGGTTCTTTGTAGGTGATGGGTGTTAGACAAGTTGGTTACGTTTTGTGATGCCTTGGTAGTTACTTTACTGATATTAAATGTGTACTTTGATAATGTTACTGTTTATTCATACGTAAGGTAAGTTTGTAAAATATGAGAAGATGGTTTCGATCTACCAGTCGCCCCAACCAGAGACCGTAATCTTATCACTTACGCCATCACCTCATATTATATTAACAGTACAATATTTAAGACCAATGATTACTTAATATATATATATTATAATAATAATTATATATATATATATAGATATTTATATATATATAATATATATAAATATATAGTTTAAAAACCTATTACGCTTTACTGTGATTATTTTATTCAAAGAACTTATTTTATGTTTATGTCAGGATAAAATTTGTTATTTTTATGTTATTGTTGTATTCAAAGAACTTACTTTCATGTTATGTTTGGTATATTTTGTTTGTTATTTTTATGTTATGTTGGTTAAAACTTTGTTATGGATTGCAATTATTCGTTGGGGATTTATGATATTTTAGACGAGGTTATGATGAATTATTTGTTAAATATTATGAAGTTGATGTAAATTTGGTCGTTAGCAATATATTCGTTGTTTGTATGATGATTAGACGAGGGTTATGCTAAATTTTTTTCTTAAATATTACTATGCCCTTAATGTAAAATTTAACATAGGCCTTTAGGAATATGCTTGAAAAAGTGTGAATAGGATAGTTCTGTAGAAGGTTTAGGTACTTTACTGTTGTTAATGTTAGTAACTTTGTTAATGTTTAGTAGTTTATTCGCCCGTATGGTGTGTTAGATTTGTCGTCTGTGTACATTATATTCTTAGTTCAGGTTATTTATGTTAGCTTTATTAATGTAATAAAAACACTTTTTGTGTGTCATATATTCGAAAGGTAGTATATAAAGAACTTATTTTTGTGTTATGTTTATCCTAAAATGATACTCGAAATAAGAGATTTGAATTCAATAGATCAATAGATCAAAGGTCGTGGTGGGAGGGTGGGGAAGGGTTGTGGTTTGATTTACGATTTACTGATTTATTGCCGTTTTAAAATCAGTAAATTATTACAATTTACTATGATATTTTTATTCAAAGAACATTATTTTTAGTATGTTGGATAAACACTTTGTTATGTTTACAGTTTTCCGTTGGTCTGTATGATAATTTAGGACAAAGGTTATGATAAAATTGTTGTTAAATTTTACTGTGTCAATGTAAAATTAACGTTAATAGGTTAGAGATATGCTTTGAAAAAAGTATGAAAAGGTAACGTTTTGTATGTAAAAGTTTAGGGTCTTTACTGGGTTAAGTGTGGAACTTTGTTTAATGTTAACAGTTTATTAGTTCGTAAAGCTGTTGTTAGGTTTGTCGTTGTACATTTATTTTCTTAGTTCAAATTGATGCTATGTTAGCTTTTAATGTTGAAAACATTTTATGTTAGCATATATTCGTTGGTTAGTATATAAAGAAACTCGTATATGACTTGAATCAATAGATCAATAGATCAATAGATCAATAGAATCAATTAGATCATGGATGGTAGGATGATAGAGTTTGTGGTATTGATTTACTGATTTACTGATTTACGTTTTTAGGGATAAATAAAAGAATGCAAATTTTTTAAAGTTATTTATAAACACAAAAAGAATAAATTTTCTCAGTAAAAACAAAATGTTTAAAGTGGACGATAATAAAAACAAAATACTTATAATAAAAGTGTTTTTGGTTTCTCATATCTAATTACATTTAATATGGACGTTGAATCAATAAGGTAGGGATTCAATTATAATTCGAACGTAGATCAATAGATCAATAGGATCATGGATGTAGCCAGTGATTAAGAGTGTGGTGTGTTTGATTACACACGTGATCTTACATTATTTTTTACCCTCGTTTTATAGGGTTAGTATATCCTATGGAATCGCTCACACTCTCCTCTCACGAAGATCTCTATGATTATATACAATCATTAGAAAAGAGATACAATTTTTCTCAGTAGAAAAACACAAAATGTTTAAAGAAATTAAAACAAGAGAACAACAATAATGATAAAAGTTTTTTTTGTTATTTTTAACTACATAATATCACTTGAATCAACGGATCACAATCTAGCCATTCGAGAATTAAAGATAATATCTCCACCATCTCAATAGATCAATAGAGGTCAAGTGGAGTTTCCCCCCTTCAGAAGGAAGCTCGAGCAGCTTCTTTCTTACGTTGATAGGGTCATCTTCATATACTCGTACTTTGATTTGACTACCTACGTAGATTTCACTGATCTTCTCAGAGCGATATATATCGGTACTTTACTATTGTGCGTACGGAATAAGTAAATATAAACTCTACTCACCAAAGTTATTCCTTTTGACGTGCATGATAGTATGTCTCACGCAGAATATTGAGAATGTGTTAGATAAAAAACTTTAGTTATCAGTAACTATTAAATCAATTATATTTCATGTTTGACCATTCAGAGTTATATATTTTAAAAACTTAACTATTGTGTTTCTTACTGCTATTACTGGCGAAATGATACTCGGAAAATGAGTCACGATGAGCACTGCATACATTCTTATGATTCAAATAGAACTCACATATAATGTCACATGAGAGGTGATGCGAAATCTATATTGTTATGGATGCATTGTAAGAATAGGAGGTATCACCGAAGAGAGTGATTCTGAGAGAAAGAAGATAATTAAATATGATAAATGAAAAATATAAAACTAGATTTAGCTCTGAAATTATACATAAATATATACATAGCTATATATAAAAAAATGGTAATATCTGATATGAATTCTATTATATCTAATAAGTTAATAAAAAACTAAAATTCACACATTGTCTAAAATTCGATTAAAAAGGTCAATTAAATATTATTAATAGCTTTTAATTACTACTAGATTAGAAATTTAATTTCATCCTAGTCAGAACTGCAATGCTAAATTACCAACTGCAAGCACATACACACACATAACGCAACACGACACACAATAGATCATGGAAAGCTCAGGTAGGAGGTTGGCTGGAAGGTACTTGAATTTACTAGATTTACTGTATTTACTGAATTTAATACTGATATTTACTGACTAATATATATATACTGCTTGCTATCTATCGTGTAGAAAATAATATACGATTATCAGTATCGTACGTTATAGGCACAAAATTAAGAGATAATATTTTTTAGTAAATAACAAAATAAATTTAAATAGAAAAAAAAAACATAATAATAAATAAAAGTTTACTGTTTAGTTATACAAAATATGACTTGTATTAAATATAGATCAATATTAGATCAATTAGATCACAATAGTAATCACTTGAATGGGTGGATGGGCAAGTTTGGATTTACTGAATTATTACATAGAATTTATATTTGAGTCTAGCTTTATTTAAGTGAGTTTTATTGTGGTATAATGTATGAATGAGTTTGTGTTATTATGAAGCAAAAATAATGAGCCTTTGCGAAGATACACAATGTAGATCTCGATAACTTGTTAAAAGATATCAATAGGGACAATGGATTGACGAATGCAATCCGACATAGCGTGCACACAGTAATGTGATTTTTAAACATTTTCCTTTGATTACTGATTTAGCGTGAACTTAAAAGCTTAGTTATGGCGTTACTCGAGTAATAATATTATCATTATTACTTTAATATCAAAATTTTTAATACAATTACACAAATTTATTCTCGCACAATTTTACATCTAATCTCCGAATAGAATTCTATACAAAACTTTATAAATCCGGAAATCATAATAGGAGAATTCACACTTCATAACTCACAAGCACAATTCACACTAATGTGTCATCATAATATTAAGCAGATGTGCAGTTTGATTTACTGAATTTTTACTGAGTATTTACTGTACTTTAGATGTATTAGAAAAACATTGTCAATTTATTTAGTAAATAATTAATTAGAACTTGAATACAATTAGTAATTCAATATAGTATAATCATATATATGTGATAATCAATTAGATTCCTAGGTTATGAAGGGTGAGGAGGGGCAGTTTGAATTTACTGATTTACTGATTTTACTGCTTTAGGGGTATGTAAAACATAACAAATTTTAATAGAAAATATTGACTTAAATCAATAGATCAATAGATCATGGTAGGGTAGAGGGTGGCGAGATGGTAGTTTGATCTTACTGATTACTGCTTATAGGGTATGTAAAAAACATTAACAATTTTAATAAGAAAATATTACTTGAATCAAAGATCAATAGATCAATAGCTCAATAGATTCAATGTAATCAAGAGATCATGGAAGCGGTAAGGCGAGGGTAGTTGATTTACTTGATTTACTGATTTACTGCTTAAGTGTATGTAAAAATAGTTAAATTTGTAAGTTATAAAATTAAAAAGAATAATTTTTTTTTTTTTTTTTTTTTTTTTTTTTTTTTTTTTCTGTATCGAGGTTACATTATAAAAAAAATGTATACCAAGTTTCGTCGTTCTATGTTAATATTTCAGTTTTGGGGGTGGAGACCCCCCTTTAGGTGTGTACGGGCTATTTAACTCCATATATGAATGTGAGGTACCTTATTGTGAAAGGGTGTGTATGCCAAGTTCGTCGTTTATGTCAAATATTTCACGGTTTTGGGGGCTGGAGACCCCCCTTTGGTGTGTACGACTATTTAACCTCCATATATTGATGTGACGGACCTTGTATGAAGGTGGTATACCAAGCTTTCGTCGTATCTAGTCAATATTCTCAGGTTTTAGGGCTGGAGACCCCCCCTTTGGGGTTTACGGTTATTTAACTCCATATATGATGTGGGTCCCTTATATGAAGGGTGCTTATACCAAGTTTCAGCCTTCTACGCCAATATTCAGGTTTTTGGGGCTGGAGACCCCCCCTTTGGTGTGGTTATTTAACTCCATATATGAGTGGGTACCTTATACGACAGAGGGGTCTATACAAGTTTTCAGCCTTCTACGTCAATTATCTCAGGTTTTGGGGTTGGAGACCCCCCCTTTGGGATGTACGGGGTTTTTTAACTCCATATATGATGTGGATACCTTATATGAAGGGTATACACCGAGTTTCATCGTTCTACGTCAATATCTCAGGTTTTGGGGGCTGGAAGACCCCCCCCCCCTTTTAGGGTGCATGGCCACGTTTAAAAACCCTTTTTTTTCGGTTTTTTTTCTACGGGGGGGGGGGGGGGGGAACGGGGGGGAGGTTTACGTCATCCCCTATGGAGTTGTCAAGTATAGAAGAGATACCATGCGGCAAACTCTATCCGTTACTAAGTGATGGTTGTGGTGTGGTGCGGTGCGTGCCGGTGATCGGTGTGGTGCGGGGCGACGCAGAGTATATATATAATATATATTATAATATTTATATATATATAATATATAATATATATAGTAATATATAAAATACTATATATATATTTTATTTTTCAGAGTAAACAACTTCTTCTAATACTATATATATATATAGTAGTGATTAAAGATAGCACTAAATCTAAAGTATATTGTAAGTGAATGGTGTACGTTATCAATATACTTATATAACAGTTAATATATATATAACGTAAGCATCGAACGGAGCCAGCCCTATATATAAAGGATATGTGAAATATTTAGCTCACAATATATTTCATTCTACCACCCGTAACCATAGTATATTTATTAAGCTATGAATCCTAATTAGTGATTTAACTCCTATTCGCTATATTTGATATATTGGTATATATATATATATAATATATAGCGTAAATATCATATATATATATATATATATAATAGTTGCTCTAACACATGTAAGCTAATATATATCAGTACGTACGTGCTTTATTATATATAAATAAAAATATATATATTATTTAAAAATATATATATTATATTAATTATAATATATATATATTAATAATATAATAATGTAACCATCAAAAGAAATATTTATTAGTTAATTTTAATGAATTAAATATCTTTATATATATTTATATAAAATATAATATATTATATATATATATATATAATATATATTTAATATATATATTATATATATATATATATATATAATTATATATATTAATATATATTAATTATATATATATATATATTATTATATATATATTATATATATATAATAATATATATTTTAAGTAGTGGTTGTATGTGATGATGTTTTGTTAAGATTATTAGAGTATTTAGCACCTCTATTTAAGAAATAAAAACGTGAAAACTTAATATATTTTCTACTTTCTCCTCATATGGAGAGAAAAATAAATTTTCGCTAATTATTCTAATATTGATATGTTCTTTACTGAACTATTTCAAGATGGGGTGCAAAATGAAGAATTGTAAGATTCTATAAAAGGGCAGAATATGAAAAGAGCAGGTGATTTATATAAAATATAAGAGCTTCAGTGAGACATGTTTCAACATTATGGTTAACCTTAAACACTGAGGAATAAACTTTATTCATCAGTTGTATTATATTATAAAAACATGATCAATATTTATTTTATTAACATTTATTTTATTATTTTAATAATACAAAGCTACAATTATGTTGGTCGGATACAGTACGTGATAAATACATAACATAACCTAAATGGTAGCATATACACATACACGGTAGAGTATAGAGTAGTGGATGACAAATATAAACTCAACTCAATTCTCTCCAAATTTATCTAACACAATAGAAACTTTACGGTCTTCGAAGCAATACATCCCCAACTCAATAATGAATTAACAACATTATTTTCTATGTTTCATCAAGGGTTACTCCATCATTATTCTACTTAGCTATCTCTAACTATCAACTATAGTATATATATATATAATATAGCATACTTATTAGTTAAATATATAATAAATTTAAATATTGTCCAAATAGGTCAGTACATATCAAAATATGCTATATATTTTTCACAATATTTATATATAATAACATTATATATATATATAACCGTAACTTAATTTTAAACTATATATTATAATATATTTATAATAATTAAAAATATTTCTATATATCATGTGAGTGTTAGTAGATCGTTAATGGTGAATATTGTTAGTTACAGACGCAACTTGTTTGTAAATTTTTGAATTACAAATAATCACTCCGACAATTTCACTGATATTACGTTTATAAACCGAATGTGAGGAAGACCGAATTTTAGTTGATATATCCTGATATCATAATAATCGTAAAATGCCTAAAAAGTTCTTTTATTATCTATAGTTTCAAAACATAACATATATATATAATTAATATTATATATTTAATCACACTCTTTATCATCTTTCATTATTTATACACACCTGTTCTTAAAATATAGAAAAATATCACCATCTTATATTTATAATTTATCTATATATCACTACAAAAATCACTACGTATATTATATTATATACATTATATATATATATGTTATATATAATATATATATATAAACGATATATATATATATTATTATTATTTATACGAAAAACACTGTTATTCCCGCTATTTAGCGGAGGTTCTAGTTGCGTACGTACCACTGCGCAGCTTCCACTAATTCTCAACTATTTTCCTTCATATATTCGTTCGCCCCCACCCCAACCTCCTCCATTTAACCATTCTAATTTCTCTCGCCCAACACAAGCCTTAACCATCCTCCACCCTCATCCCTCCTCCTCTATCACCAAGCAATTTTCCGTTTTATACTTCCATCCATCCACCTGATTTCTTTCTCGGTCTCCCCCCTTTCCTCTTTCTTCCTATACCCTCACGCCTTCCAAACCTTCTGTTCCTAACCACCCTCTGTTCCTTCAATTCTTCTCCAGATTGTCCAAACATATACTTACATAATCCTTGCCTCCGCCCTCTTCTCACCAACCATTTTCTCTCAATCCACATCTCTTCTCTTATCCACCCTATTCCTATATTTTAATCCTCTCTCTTTTGCCTTAACCCCACATAACCGCTTCAGACTCAAACCCAAGGGTTTTCATCTCACAACACTTCCACGCTGCTTTCTTCTTGGGACTCTAGCATTCAACCCCCATGTTTTCACACCTCATACTTCTAGTCACGCCGTGGAACCACATATTTTTTTTCAAACATACTCTTATCCTTAAGTTTATGTTGATTAAATCCCCCCCTTCCATTTTATCACACATTAATTTTGGTAAGTGACCCTTTCATGAAGTCTCCTACTCTGGACTATCTCTTCCTTCATCCTCTCCGTTCCTTACCCAAATCCATCCCTAAAAATTACCTGAAAACCTTTACTTCTTCTCAATACTACAACCTCCCCTACTCTAATATCTCTACACCCCTCCTTCGCCCATACTCCTTCTGTTTCATCCTCACTCGACCTCGGAGAACGACTAAACACCTTAGAGAATTTTGACTGCTTTCCTGGAGATTAATATCTAAGACCCTTTTGTCTCCACCACACACCTTCATCTCCTCTCAAAACTCTATCGACTCTTGCAACCAAACGAATACTACTTTACAAGCCCTTTAGCTAGCTTGGAAGTTCTTATCGCACAACTAACGCGGCTAGTATAGCTCTCCACCTCTGCCATTTAGTATCCGCAAATAGTATCATGTTCACTTTCCATCTATCACCCCTATCCATCAATTCCACCCCTCTCCCCTCCCTATCATTCCCTGCAGACACTCCTCTCCTTAAGTTTATATAAAATTCGTGATTACTACATTATAGCCAAATTTCATAATATTTGTATTTTAACACGTTATTAGATTAACCAAAATAGTCAAAAGAAATGGATTTTGAAAATTTTCTGGCTGCTCCCCAACCCCAGGATGTTACTGGAATGACATTAAACAAAATCTCATTCACACTATTCGTTTATAAAACTCTCTTCTCATTTATACCACTCCTCACAAAAACCACAAATTCCAACTCTCTTCTTTCTTTCTCTCTCCTCGAAATTTCCCTATATAGCCATACTCTCAACTCTTCACAAATGCGCAACATTCTGCATGCTTTTTTTTCTATTTTCTCTCTCTCATTATACTATATAGGCCTTTAAAACCATAATACCTTTAACCTAAAATTTAACCCTCCAATAAAATCCTTACCTTTCAGCATTCTCAAATGTCACTCTCCCAGATATCCGGGATACTTCAGCACTCTCGTCTCATCCAATAATTTCAATCCCCGCCTTCTCACTCCTGTAATTATATATGCTTCCTTCCAGATCCTATAAGAAAACCACCCGTCTACCACTTTCCCTTTTCCCTTCTCTTCAATTACCTCTTCTCCCACTCTTAAGCATCTTCATCTGTGAATACTTGAGATGCCACATCCCCATCCCCTTCCCATGTCCCCTTTATATCCTCCTTGTTCTCTCTACGCTTCCCATCTCTCCCGTCCCCCGCTTTAACTATCCTCTCATCGGTTCCCTACTCACAATTTAGTAGTTCTCCCATTACACTTCCTTTTCCCAACCTACTTATCACTCGAAACAGAAGGACAAATACCATACACCTCTACGTATACCAATTCTCCCACACATCACATTCCATAAATCCCCTATCCCGCTTTAAGTTACATAGTAGTTAGAGGGGAACCAAACACAACCATATCCTTATATCCCAATCCTGTGGAATCCAGCTTACCCCTCCTTCTCTTTTCCAACTATAAATTTATATAACCTATACAGCTCTTCTATTCTTTTCCAACCCCTCTTGCCTACCCATCTGTTTAACATTTCCATACTCACTACCCCATCAGCACCTCTCATTTGTGGACTTTCCTGTTTTTTCACTTTACGTTATACTCTTTTTTTATTTCCTTAATTAAATTTTTTTATTCAATTTTGATATTTTCCAAATCTCTCCTTTCTCAATTTCCTGAGTGCTAATTCCCCACTTTCCCCCACCCATCCTCATCACATTAATTATCTATATTGTTAAAATCAATCCTCATCTCTTCTCCCACCCATATTCATTTCAAATAATCCACTTAATAATAACAATTATTCCCCCCAATGCTTTTCCTCACCTATTATCCCTCCCCTCCTTCCATCTCCCTTTCCTCCCATTTATAACCCTCTACCACCTTCTTAACCTCTTCCATCTCTTCTTTTTTTACTTTTTTTTTTATTACTATCTTTCCAGAATTATCTTGCCTCTCCCGTTTCGAGAAATTTTGTCATCTTTCTACACCATTTCATTATTTGCGATTTCTCTTCGCCCTCTTCCACCGCCCTCTTTGCTGCCACTCTGCCCTCTTTAGCCGATGCCAACTTACTAACACCCTATACAATATATTTCCTCCCCTGCGGTCTCAGCTTTCCCTTCTCCTTATTCTTCGTCGATACCCGAAACGCATTTATCACAATAAACACTTTTTATGTTTTCTTTTCCACCCAACTCTTTTCACCTCCTCAACTCCACCATTCACTCCCATTCCTTTTTATCTACTTTCTGCTCCACCCCGCCTTTTGTTTTTTACTTCCACATATATCCTCTCCCTCTGGCCTCTTTTCACAAATTAAGTCTCTTTAATCTTCAGTTTCCAACCTCCTCCCTCCATTCTTCCCTAAATTTCACGTCCCCTCTCACCGTCCCTCCACTTATCCTCGGCCATACCCCTCATAAAAAACTCCCTTCCCTGAAATACTCCCCCTCCTACACCATTGCCTAATCTAATTTTTCCACCTTCATACTGACTTCTATTCTCCCTCTTATTTTTCGCGTCTGCTTTCCACTATACCGGTACCTCTTCCCTCTCAACCCTTTACCCTTAATCAGGCAACCTCTATCCAATAAAAATACTTGTGATATCACAGGCCATCAACAAACCTCTCCTTCCCCTCACCTGCCCCTCTGAATACATTTACATCTAGTAATCTGGCTCCTATCCTTTCGGGAGTGTGGTTACACTCCTGCATGGAAGATCGCCTTAAATACCACCGTATTCTCAAGCTTTTCCATAAGTGGGTATCATTTTTACAACTTTTCTTGATAACCATAGTATTAATTTCCCAATTTATCAAGTTTCTATCTTCTAATCAAACACTCACCTAATTCTAATCACAGACTTTCTCCATTATTAATTCCTTTCCCCTATACCTCCAAAATGGATCCATATAATTATTCTTCCCCATTACTCCTCTCATCTTCTTCCACACTCCTGCATTTAAATCTCTAATAAATCAAAAATTTTATCATTTACCTCCACGCACGAAAAACTTTTACCACTAATTCCATAATTTCAACTCACTTCCAAAAATCTTTCCTCTCTCCTTCCTCCCACACCTCCATTTTCATACTTTCTTTATTTAACTCTCATTCACGCGCATTTAAAAACCCACATTTCCCCCTCAAATTTCACTTTAACCCACATTATTCTCAAACTCACCTATTTGCACATTTTACCTTACCCCACATACACTCTTTTTCATCATAAACTTATTCCTACCACCCTTTCCCTCGCCCCTCTACATGCCTTCTTCAGTTCACACCCTCGAAATCATACCCTTTAAATATATTTTCGTAAATACTTAAAAGTCCATCTCCTTGTATCCTTTCAGCTTTGTTTCTGTCAAACCCTAGCATATCCAACCTTTTTTTCTGTATTCGAAACATTTATAAGTCCCACTTGCATTCCCTTTTCAAAAGATCCTCATTATCCCACTTCTCACATTATACAACCCAACTCGAATATCTTAATCTCTTTACCCAATCCTAGCTCTTTATCCCCACTTACTCCCCTTTTATCCTGACCCTCTAATTCACCACCACTCTACTTTCCACTATTCCCACACTTGTATTATCGTCTGACACGTTTCACGGGATCCCCACAACCTGAGGCATTCCCAATTACACTCAAGCTGCACTCCCCGGATGGACTGACGTTCTACATCACAAAGTTGACCAACGTAAGCCTAAATACAAAAATAATTCACAGTTATTTTTTAGATAAATACTATATAAATTATAACACTATATGTTGTGTTGTTACGAATTAATTTTACATCTTTTGATGTATATATATTTCATCCTTACTATTGAAAGACATTCCATCTTCTTCTCACTTTCGAACTCTATTCCTATAGGGAAATAAAAAATCAGTACTATTAAGGATCATTTGATAGTCAACTTCTTTCTGTCTTGAGATACATCTTGATCAGAGTACCTATTTGCTTTTTTATATTACTTAATTCTTTCTTGTCTTGATTATTTTATTCTATTACCTTTGATAGTTGATTTACGAACACAGTATTTAATTTTATTATTGAATATTATATATAATAAGTTGTACTCTTAATAAAGCCTTATTGACGGAGATCTTTTGTCACAGTATAACTTAACAAAGTTAAGTAAAGCCTCAGCTAAATTTCTTTCCTAGTTGCAATATTGCACTTGTCACCTTTTAGTTTAACTACTTGTATTTTTAATATCCCTATTATATACTAAGTAGAATGGCACCGTCAAGAAGTTTACTTTTTAATTAAGTTTGCACTTTGATCCTTTAGATCCTTGAATATTCTTCTTCAAGTAAAATAAGGCAAAAAAAAACCTCAATACAATCTAAGAGTCCAAAAGCACTTATAATGGAAATTATGCCACTTCACAAAATATTTATCCAACAAAAATTCACTTATTATATCTTATCTTCAATGCATTTTTAAAATCATAAAATAATAATTATTTTTCTCATTTTTGAAAAGGATGAACTGCAAAAGTCTAAAGAACTTTTGCAAAAATGTAACTAAAGTGAAATCACTAACTATATATACTATATAACTAACTATATAAATTCTCATGATTTTTCTGTTATATAGTATTCCTTTTGACTAATTAAAATATTAAGCTCGAGTTTATACTATTAAATTATAATCCAAGAACAGTATATATATATATATATATAGATAAGAATATATGATACAACTAAAGTTCGATAAAAAGGATAAATAAAGGCCCAGTATACCTATACTATATAATATAATATACATATATTATTTTTTATATAGATATTATATATATTAATACTACTTATTAATTATAAATATACATATATAACTAAGCTTATTCGATATATAATATATATATATCACAAAAAAACTATATATATATATATATTGTGCATATATATAATATAAGGAATAATAATTCCATAACCCATATTATTATATATATATATATATATATAGATGAGATATATATATATTATACTACGGTATATATATATATATATATATATATATAAATTATTTTCGAGGTTTCCCAAGCTTCGGGGAATTTGAGCCTCAAAACAAAAGTTGGTTTACCTCGTTAGAGTTGTTGTTTTACCTCCCCGTAGTTTAAACATCCATTCTCCTTCAACAATAGTTCCCTTCGAGCATCTATTGCAACGGTATATTCACCCAGCACGTTCCTTCTTGTACCCATGATTTCATATCATCCCTGGAAGAGTTCTTAAGTTATGGCCATTCTCGCCACAATGTGGTTCATGTCTCTTGTGTTGGACTCTCGAAGGACTTCCTGCCTGGAATCTTGCTCAATCGTTTTTTAAAAGATTGCCCTTTCATCCGTCTCTACGTCTTATTTTAGCAAATAGGAACAACAAGGAGGATATATACAACACACTCACCTGAGGTGGTCACAAAAAGATCTGCGCGAACTTGCTAGGGCGTCTGACGGAATCTGCATTGTATGCACACTGTTTTTTTGGAAGTCAGGAACTGCGAACAACGAGACGTGGCATGTTGGTGCGGTGCTGTTGTCATGGTGGAAAAACTTAATTGTTGTTCTTCCATTTGTCATTACCCCTGCGCTCTTATTGAGAGACTACCACGAGTATCACTGTCCCACCAGTACACTGTCTTTCAAAACGCACAGCAAAATTTCCATTGTTTGACGATGTTATCTATCACGAGAGAGACCACGAATTCACCTTAAGTGTGGTAATCCCATGAATGTAAAAAAATATAGTAAGAAACGGTCAATCTGCTTCTTGGACTTCACCATACTACGAACTTTACGCGGGCTTTTTTTCGGCAGCGCTCACCCAGCCAGGGTGAATTTCAAGTGTGCAACTCTCACATGCCACACCTGCACCAATGAGGCACGTATACATCCGACTTAACTCAGAGTTTCAGCCCTACTGATTCAATAATCCCAGTTCTTAGACCCTTTCCTAACGTTCTGATAACCAGTAATCTATATTAGACATCGAAAATTGATCTGAAAAGTTTTCTCCTAGATCACTTTTCTTCAAAGTTCCTTCATTTATCAAACGTTTTCAGACAGAAATGCGATTGACCTTCTGTCGTTGCCTAGCCTCAGATTCTTGGCCATACATAAATTTCGCTTGTAAAATGCGTCTCAAATTAAAGGACGTCAAACAAAATTTGCATTTGCACACCAGTTCTCAGATGGACTGTTTCTCTCTCTCTACTATTCATAAAAACCATCGTTTGAATAGTTCGCCTTACGATTCTTCAAAGTATCACCTCGCAAATTCTTGCTATTTTTTTCCATGGTCTTGTTATTTAGTCGTCTGAATGCCTGTACCGTCATCGACAGCCGATCCTCGTCCATTGAAAGTTTAAAATTTGATGAACGAGTCCTTCTTTTGCTCATAACATTATCTCCCACAAAGGCTTCTCCCGTTATTCTGTAGTTGAGTCATAGTAAAGCCTTTATGTCATAAAAATTAAAAACATATTTTTCTGTTATGAAGTCCGTCATGCTGGTTAAAGAAAGAGCAAAAAACATCCTACAAAATCACAAAAACATATAAAAACACTTCCCTTTTCCCATTGTGTGGTTGCTAAACAGAGAGATTCAACAAAACATACCAAGCTTCTCAGCCTACCCAGCGTACACGGGTGTACATTCAGCTGTCCACACGGTTGATCAAACACCTCCCAAACCCTTGGAGTCCAGACTGTATATATATGATATATAACAGTAGTATATGTAGCATAGTAGTGCTAGTAGCAGGAGAAACATACATATAGGTATATATATATAGTTGTTATATATAGCAGGTGAGGTAAACAAAATATATATATATATATGTTATGTAAAATAAAGTGTAGTGTGTAGGTGTAAATGTAAAATGCAATAAATGTGTATGTATGTATGTAAAAGTAATGGTAAGGAGAAAAATGAATTTTTATTTAGACTTATATTCAATATCTACTTAGCCTACATATAAATACAATGGATTAGAAAATTATAATATTAAGGAAGTCCACTAGTAAATAATAATATTTATTCCTATAGAATTTTCTTTCGGTTTCATCTTCCTGGCATTTCTCTTCGCCTCTTTTATTATAACATTTTTCTACCAGAGAAAATTACCTTGCGAACAAGTTACGATTTCACTTTATTTTTACAATGTTAACTATAATAATAATAATATAATAATAATAATAATAATAATAATATTGCACACACACAGATTAATAATAATACTTAATAATAATAATAATAATAATAATAATAATAAGATTTATCAGTATCTATTTGTATTACGATTACTTTTCACTCAACATTACAATAGCATATTGTAAGTCTATTTTAATTACTACTACGCAATACTACTACTACTACACTACTACTACTAATAATAATACACACACACACACACACACACACCGATAATAACAACAATGTTAATAATAATAATAATAATAATAATAATAATAATAATAATAATAATAATAATAATAATAATAATAATAATAATAATAATAATAATAATAATAATAATAATAATAATAGTAATAATAATATTAATAATAATAATAATATTAATAATAATAATAATAATAATAATAATAATAATAATAATAATAATAATAATAATAATAATAATAATAATAATAAATAATAATAATAATAATAATAATAATAATAATAATAATAATAATAATAATAATAATAATAATAATAATAATAATAATAATAATAATAATAATAATAATAATAATAATAATAATAATAATAATAATAATAAACGATAATAATAATAATAAAAATGAATTAATAATAGAAGTATAGTAGGAATAATACTAATAATAATAATTATTATAGAATTTATAATAATAAAATATTATTATTATTAATAATAATATTACACACACACAGTACACACACACACAATACACACAATACACGATACACACACATGGCGCCACACACTTATTAATATTAATAATAATAATAATAATAATAATAATAATAATAATAATAATAATAATAATAATAATAATAATAATAATAATAATAATAATATGTCTGAACTAAAAGTCGTGAATAAAGAATAGCAGGCTATTCTGTTCTTTCTTCATAACTGAAGAATTGGGAAGATCAATATTTTTTTAATACATTAAATAAGGAATTACAGACATTGTCTTTGTAAGTATATAACATTCAAAATCCTCAAATCTGTTTATTCGAACAAATTAAGAAGTTTGTTAATAACAGAAAATAAGTGAAGAAGTATTCTGTAATTAATACAGTAAAAATTATTCTGTATCATCTGTCTCTCAACAAACAAAGAGTTTGAATTAAAACCCAAAAAAATCTTAGATAATTTGGAACATGCAAAAAGGTTTTAAGAAGTTTAATTACCGAGTAGGAATGAAGTCTTTGAAAAAATGTTATAATGTAATAAAATGATTAACCCCAAAAAAGAAATGATTTAATGATTTACAAATACGATGATTATGTTAGGTGTAAATAATTAAGTGGTAATAACCCAACTTGCTTCACTTGTATTGTTAGGATGGGGTAAAGCTTGTCAGAAGCTTGTTTGATTCTTTGAATGTAGAAGGATGGAGAAAACTAAAGGACTGTGAAAGGAAAACATA